>CM043021.1:100529479-100648596 GCA_023690525.1 Holotrichia oblita | reverse complement strand
CCATTTTCCATCAACTATCTTTTTTTTCCCTTATACCAGTCGCCCAGCTCTCTTCTGATTTTATTCTACTCCCTTTTCCAGTTGCCTTCATTAACGTGTCTCCTTTTCTTCTCAAAGGTTCTTCGTTTTCTGCATTTTCTTCTTCGCCATTCAAGTCTTCAGTAGATCGATAATGTGTGATCTACACTGTTTTTTGCAATTTCATCCCTAGAAATATCTTCCGATGAGTTAGGCCCCGAATCTTTTTCTAAATTATGATTTTATAATCATAATTCCACAGTTTTTGTGAATTCAGAAAGAAAAGAAACTTTTGTGCAACTGAATATGAAATTAGTGAAAATCAACGACACAGAGAGATCGAAAAGAGAGGTGCAAGGTGTGCAAAAAGAATGTATCTTAATTCACTGGGAATAGGAGAATGGATAGTACATTCCGGAAATGTGAAAAAGAAAGAAGATGAAACAAAACTTGGTTTACACAGTATGGCTGATGAAAAATGAGGACCCAAGTCTGCCAAAGATGGAGTCGCATCATTGCAGATCAACATCTCAAATTATATCCGGAACCACAATGGCAGTCAAACAATTAGTAAAAGATTGGTGTCATCAAAGGAACGTCTGATTTTCTATTACTTATTTTGACTACTATTTCAACGAAATTTGAATTTAGATTTAGAATTTTTAAAGATTAGAAGAAGAATACACAAAGTGAAAAAATAATCCAAAGGAGAGGACAGGATCAGTGAGAGCAACAAAGTTTACGATGGACTTACTTGCCCAAAATTTTGAAAAACTACTATCTGCAAAATACGCCGAAACTGCCTCCGACTTTATCATCGGTAGTAAATTTTTTGCAGCTCTTTTTTCATTTTCGGAAACAGGTAATAATCACTCGGGGCCAGGTCTGGGCTGTAGGGTGGGTGATTCACAATTTCGAAGCCCACCTTATGCAGGGCAGCTAACGCAAGAAGGCAAAAACGAATGTCAATTTTGTCTTTTCTCTTTAATGGCTTCTTTTAGTCGCTCTAATATTGAAGCGTAATATTCTCCGGTTATAGAAACACCTTTATATTTATAATCAATCAACAATATTCCTTCCGAGTCCCAAAATACCGTTGCCATGAGAATTGACACTTTAAAAGGTGATGTGCCCTTTTATGCCACTGCATGGAGTCTTGTTTGGACTCAGGTTCATAATGATGAAAGTTTCGTCGACTCAAACCATCCTTGTCTTCATTACAGAGGTCCAAAAATGCACGCGAATTCTCGGCACCATCTTGCGCTGACCTTAGACATGCCGAGAAGCAGTTTCCAAAATTGTTGTATCGGATACTCCAACCAGCGAGTTGTTTCTTCTTTAGTCGAAGAGTATTTTTTCAACTTTTTTGGATAAGTGGTGGCGTGGTCACCTCAATGCTCCTGCCCGGCCTCGGGTCGTCTTCAGGGATTTCCTTCCTTTGTTTAAATAAACTATGCCATTTGTACACCATGCTGGTTTTTCCTGTCGCCCGTCAATGAATCTCAAACTGATTTTCCTTGTTGAACTATAACGGCACGATATTCGATTTTCCATATTTCACTTTTCACTCCTGATTAGCTTGGTTACTAATAACAATGAAACTTCGTATTTCTATATTATGAGTCGCTAGGCCCCCAATGCGCCTAATCACCCCCTACAACCCACTCATTCTACGAATAAAAAAGCGCTCCCTCGTAGGTAAATAGAGACTGTCCTTGTTTAAAAAACTGTAAAGATAGATAAATTTATTTGTTTCCTCTAAATTTTGTTATTTGGGAGTTAGGAGGTTGGCTAATTAAGGTGACGATTACACTTTTTCTATAATTGGGACATCCTGTACATAAGTATATTTGAAAATATTTTCTAACTCTGCTGGGACACCCGGTATATATCCTTATATATCGGCTTCTCCGTCTTTCATCCGACATCATTCCAGCATCGGATTAGATATGCTAAGAGATGTAAAGACGCCCCGAGAAGAAATTCAATTTTCATGCTCAGAACATTTTAACATCAAAGGTTGGTTGCCTTAGCTCTGCTGCTGCGTGAAGAGAAGGACATCGGAGCAACGAGAAAGGGACGAGGCGGCGACGGCGGTACCTTTATCTTTCGCGGGAAATATTTCCGATGTAACCGAAATATTACGTTTTAAGATATGTTTTTGGGCCGTCCTCCAAACGCGCAGCATCGCCGCTAACGCCTAAACTCCCGTTAAACCCTCTTTCACCACACAAGGTCACCTTCCCTTTCCATCCCTTATATCTCCGGTGTCGCATTTGAGTCGGCGAAATTGAAAATTTCAATTTTTAGAGGTTATGTAACGTTAGTGACTGTGTATTATGAGTCTTATAAGATGATGATGATATGGAAGAAGGGGAATATACGATGCAATAAACTGAAATAAATTGGATTCAAGTACCTCTTTTTTTTATGATAAAAATTCTCATATTGACGTCAAATTTGAAGTTTGTTAGTCGAGTTTAATCCAACCCGAATTAATAATAAAACAGTTTCATAAATCAATTACGAGACATCAAACAAACGGTGTATCCGGAAGTTGATTTGGTGGTCGTTCAAAGTTGAAAAGTTTAAATTTTCCAATTTGCTTCCTCTTTCTCGTCTACTACCAATACTACAACTACTACTTCCTCTTCTTCTTTTTCTTGTACTCTTCGCTAAACCGATTAGACGTGAAGGTGTTGCATTGGTTATAGACCAGATTAAAGGTAGACTTCGACGAAGTTTAATTAAACAACTATTTTACTTCGAAGTTCGGCGAGCTCACTCACGGTCAATAAAGCAGTTATCGATATCTCACGAAACTACGCTCCGGTAGTTAACTTTTAAATATCTAAAGTTTCCGCAATGCCTCGGCATCGATCAAAGTAAAAGTTAATCTTACGATGGTTGAATTTCTAAAGGAAAAAAATCAAAGTGTGCTAGACGTTCTCTACTCCTTTTCTCCAATAACAAGTCCTCAAGTACATGCCAAATATTTAAGGGCTGTCAGAAGTACTTTGACACGATTACAAGAATTAAAATACAAAGAAAATTTGACAGCTGTCAAAAATTGTTAAATGTTACATCTATCCAAAAACATAAAACAGCTGATTCTACAACTTGACAGTTCTCAGATCTTACAGTTACAATTATTAGATATGAGAAAAATTACAATTTTTTAAATAAATTAACGATAAGAACTTTACGATTTGACAGCTGTCAATTGCATATGCCGATAGTTACAGAATTATTTAACGGATAATAGGAAGTTTTAAATCTTAAATCATTATCTGGAACACTATCAGAGATACATGAACAATTGACTGCCAAATTCGGGATAAAATGACTCAAATTATAAAATTTGTTGAAAATATTTTGACAGTTACTTATGTAAAAAATCGTACAAAACATTGAAAATAAAGTGATTTCATAGTTCGGTAGCTTTTAAAGAAGAATACAACGTCTACAAGTGTTGGAACTGTCAAATATGTTACAATTTGATAGCTTTCAAAAATGTTTTGTTTGTTGTGTTGAATAAAATAGAAAAGAATCGTCTACTAGTAAAAAAAATTGTAAAATATTGGTGTTGTTTTCACAATTTGATAGCTGTTATTAATATTTTGACAGTTACAACTGTCAAATTCAAGAAAAAATGATTGTTTTTATAATTTGACAGCTGCAAAAAATGTTTAAACAATGACGTCCGCCAAAACAGTCAGAAGACGGAGTGTTTCGATAGGTTGACGGCTTTCGAGAAAACAAACATATATATGACGGAAATGTTAAACGTTGGAGTGTCAAATTTAGGAGAAAAATGATTCTTTTAATATTTTGACACTTATTCCTGTTACAAGCATACACAAAATTGAAAATAAAGTGATTTCAAAGTTTGACAATTTTCAAAGAACAACACAACGCCTAGAAGTATTGAAACTGTCAAATATGCGTTACAATTTGACAGCTATCAAAAAATGTTTTGTTATCTTGAATAAAATTGGAAAAAATGATGATTAATGCCGCCTTGTAGTTGAACAGCTTTAGAAAAAGTATTTTACAAGTAAAAAAAATTGTAAAATGTTATTGTCGTTTTTATAATTTGATAGCTGCTATTAATATTTTGACAGTTACAACTGTCAAATGCAAGAAAAATTATTGTTTTTATAATTTGAGAACTGCAAACAGAATCATGTTTCGATAATTTGACAGTTGACGGATACATTTTGATCGTTATAACGCTGGACGTCATAAAAAAATCTTAGTTTTTATGAATTGACAGCTGTCAGAATTTTTTGAACGTTAATATACTGAAAATTGAAGTAAACACTTAACTATTTTTACAATTTGACAGCTCTAAAGATGTTAAAATGATAAAATTACTGTTTCGATAATTTGACAGTAGTCAGATATATTTTGATTGTTATAACGCTATATGTTGTAAAAAAATGTTTATTTTCATAAATTGACAGGTGTAAGAAATTTTGTGAACGTTAATATATTGATAATTGACGTAAATCACTATTTTTACAATTTGACAGCTCTAAAGATGTTAAAATGATAAAATTACTGGTTTTATAATTTGACAGCTGCTGACGATTTCGTCCGTTAAAAAAGTACAACTTTGAGGGATGTTTCGATAATTTGACAGCTGTCAGATATATTTTGGTCGTTATAATGCTAAACATTATTTAAAAAAATCTTTATTTTCATAAATTGACAATTGTTAAAAATTTTTGGATGTTAATAGACTGGAGATTGAAGTAAATAACTATTTTTATAATTTGACAGCTCTAAAGATGTTAAAATGTTGAAATTACTGTTTTTATAATTTGACAGCTGCAAGCAGAGTTTTAACGATTTCGTCCGTTAAAAAGGTACAACTTTGAGGTATGTTTCGATAATTTGACAGCTGTCAGATGTATTTTGGTCGTTATAATGCTAAACATTATTTAAAAAAATCTTTATTTTCATAAATTGACAATTGTTAGAAATTGTTTGGATGTTAATACACTGAAAATTGAAGTAAATTACTGTTTTTATAATTTGACAGCTGCAAGCATAATCTTAACTATTTTGTTAAAACCGTACAAGTTTAAAATATGTTTCGATAATTTGACAGCTTCAGATATATTTTGGTAGTTACAACGCTAGACATTATAAAAAAATGTTTGCTTTCACAAAATGACAGCTGTCAAAAATTTTTTTGAACGTTACTAAACTGAAAATAGTGTAAATTTTTTAACATGTTGAAGGTTATAATTGTAGTAAGTTGTAATTTTAGTTATTTCGTTCGCCAGAACAGTACAACAAACATGTTCTTAAAATTTGACAGCCTTCCACGTGGATTTTGACAGTTCGAATTTCGAAAATTAACTCTTACGATGTTTACGAGTGCAGAAAAGTCTCGAAAATAATTGGCAGATATTTTTTGACAGTTATAACAACCAATTTGACAGCCGTCTTGTATCGGAACTGTAAAAAAGACAATTGAGTTTACTAACCTATTCTGACAGTTACACTTGTTGAACCAATAATAAATAAAAACTGTTTACGAGTATTGAAACAAAATAACTATGATTGTTTTTACAATTTGACAGCTGTCAGATATGTTTTAACATTTGCAATTATTATCACACAAACAAACGTATTTTAATGTTTATAGTTGTTAAATAAATGATGTGATGAAAAATGTGGTTTTAAGCGTGGATCATTTCAAATGGGCGCAGAATAATTAATAATATTCGAAATAATATTACAAAATGTCACGACGCATAACCTCAATTTTTTCTATGTCAAACGAAAAAGGGACTACAACGTATCGTGCAGTGAAAAACAAGGAAGGAAAAGCAACACGTTTTCCAACCTCATCGGTCTTGATACTATTTTTATACCGGTTTTTTTATAGAATGCATATTTTTATATCATCCCTCAGCTTAACCTTTTTTTTACAAAGAGAAAAAATTATTTACATCAAAAAAGAACTAAAAAAGGTCCTGTCGTACCCGGTTATTTATTTTTACTATGTACACCTTTTTGTTCTTTTTTAATCGTCAATCACACGCTGATCAAAGTCTTCTTGCATCGATTATTGACTTTATATATGTACCTAGTCTAAAACGTAAATTACCGTTCGAAAAACCCAACCAAGCCCACAAAATTTGATTTTCTTTCCAGTTCTCTCTTTCAAGCTTCGCAATAACTTGGAAATTAGCACACAGTTCTAGCGGGCGCAATTCGATATTTACTTAGCGAAGCACGAATCAAACGATAATACGGTTTGAATTGTAGAACGAAGTCGAGAGAGAAACGACATTAGCATAACAATTAATATGTCGTCGGTGCACGGTGGTGTGCTGTCAACCCCTAACAATCCATGCGTCCCTTTCAGGAACCTAATCTTAAATCGAGTTTAAACAAAAATAATTACCATCTTTTGCCCGCGAATATATATCTCGCGCACGCAAAAAGAGCACAAGCGAGTTTCCTAACAACGGGAATAACTCATTCGGCAATTATTTCACTTGAATAATATCTTCCGGACATGTCCGCGCATACTCATTATCGTACTTAGTGTTTAGGAGGTCGCTGCAAATAGGATTCAGCCGCCGTAGAACCAGAGTCGTAATTAAAATGAAATAAACCCCGGACTAAGTAACCGTAATAATTTGTTATGTGTGTTGAGCATTACTTCACTTTTGGTTTTAATTAAAGCCGTGGCGAAGATTAACTACGGTTGTAAAATCTTAACGCTAGATGGCGGTAGTAACGGAAAAGCAACGACGGCTAATTTATATCTCCTCTTTTGAGATCTTCACTTTTCTTCGTTTTCGGTTTAGTTTTTCATCCAATACGAGTTTTTGATTGTGATAAACTTGAAAAAGATTGTTCGAAGTACACAAAACTTGGTATCAATACGTTGCTGTCAAAATTGGGCGTCAAAGCCATCTATTGATGGATTTGGAAATAATAGCCTATAGAACATTTTGACAGCTGTCACAATTTATTAAATTAGAAATTAGAAAAGATGCACGTTTCAAGTGCAACTATCAAAGGACAATTGTCATTCTTACGCCATCTATAAAATAATAAGTGCTTAGAATTTTTAACGTAATGTTAAGTGTGGATGACACAATGCTGTCACAATTTATTAAATTAAAGGTTCAAGTGCAACTATCAAAGGATAAACGTCATTTACAAATCTAACCTATCGATTACAATATTTCTGTCAGCTGTCAAATAGTAGAATAAAATTAGTGGTTAGAATTTTGACAATTTCAAGTATGGACATAGAACATTTTGATAGCTGTGATAATTTATTAAATTAGAAATTAGAAAAGATGAAGTTTTCAGATGCAATTATCAAAGGACAAACGTCATTTTTACAAATCTAACCTATCGATTACAATATTTCTCTCAGCTGTCAAATAGTAAAATAATTAGTGCTTAGAATTTTGACAATATCAAGTCTATATGGACATAAAATATTTTGACAGATGTCGCATTTGTAGCTGTGAGAACACATTTCATGGAAATTATCTTATTAGAAAGGTAACATTTTTTCAGTTGCATCTGTCAAAGCATGAATGTTGTTTTTACAATTTCACCAGATCGATTAGAATATTGAGATTAGCTGTCAAAAAATTATTATTGTTTAGTGTTGATCATGTCAAATATTAAATTAAATTGTAAATTTGTAGATTTCTTACAAAAATCAAATTAGAAAACTAGCATTTTTCAATTGTAACTGTCAAACTATAAACATCGTCTTTACAATTTCAATATATCGATTAGGATATTTATATGAAATGTTAAATAGGAAAATAATTATCGTTTACATAGAACATTTTGATAGCTGTCAAAAATGACAGCTGTCAAATAGTAAAAGATAATAAAAAAGAAGGAAAACAGTTTATTGTTAAATTTCATTTTGTTACATCATGAAACATATAACATTTTAATTTAATTAAATTGTTTAATTTAAATTGAATGCTCGATGTTTCCTCTTATATTGTAAGTCCTTCAATATATCAGCGTTTGACACAATAAGAAGGCTCCAGGTATCGCTGACACTGCGCTGAAGCACTTACCTGAGAGCGCAATAAACAGCATGGCTGTTCTGTTCAATGCCATGCAAGGCCTAGTCTTTCTTTCTAGCTACAGATCGAAAATTCTCTTGTTCAACTTGTCAAAGATAGCCGAGGCCATTATTCGCGATAGGCTTCATGATGCTATCAATTAACCTCATTGATAGCTCTTCCTGACTTGACTCAGCGCGGCACAACGTCTTGGAATGAGACCATATCTTGTGGTGGCCTTGATTCAATCTTACCTTACCTTTCCGCGTTAATAAACATATTTTGGTCATTATAACATAAAAATTGTAAAAATGTCGATTTTCATAATTTGACAGCTGTCAGAAATTTTTTCTTTATAATTTGACAGCTCTAAAGACGTCAAAATATTGAAAGTTACACTTGTCATATCCAAAAAAAATGACTGTTTTTATAATTTGACAGCTGCAACTAACTATTTCATTCAAGTATTGAAACTGGGAGTCATGCTTCTGTAATTTGACGGCTGTCGGAACGTTTTTAGTTGTAAAAACACTCGAAATTGCAACAAACAACTATATTTTTAAAATTTAATAGCTGTTAGAAATATTTACATAATTACCTACACAGTTATTGAAAGTGTTGAAACAATAAATATAATTGTTTTTACAATTTGACAGCTGTCAGATATGTTTTGACATTTACAATTTTTTACACCTGTCAAACGTATTTTAACGTTTAGAGTTGCCAAATATAAGAAAAAATAAAACTGGTTTTATGCTTGACTCTGTTAATATCTGCAAGCTGAATCTTCCGATTTTGCTTAATGAACACGTTAATCCATTAGAAATGACTCCCTCTTTATTTCAGACATGTCCAATAAATACTCGAGAGCTGTTGGATCACACTAACGAACTTAGAGGCAATCAGATCTGGCAGGTTAAGGCAAAGGGAAGCTACAAAAAACTACAACATTCTTCGTAGGACTCTTATTAACTACAAACTTAAAAATTGCCACACTATGCGGCCTGGCAAACCTTCAATTTTTACAAACGAATCCTTTATCCTTCATCATTGCGATGAGCAATTTTGGGTTTTCATTGGACCAGCAGGATGTCAGTGATCATTTAAGAAAAGAAATATTTAGAGATAATGTCCCAGGTAAGGATTGGGTCAGATCATCAACCTCTCTGCTGTTGTTGAAAATCTACCCCCAGAAAATATCTGGAACTATGACGAAACGAATTTGACGGATGACCCGGGCACAAAAAAATACCCAACCAAACTTTTTAACAGTTCTAAGACAAGCATATCATTAATGATGGCTTGTAGTTTACCGTGCCAATTGAATGGGGTCTACATGGGCAGAAGGTGGTCCTAAAGGTACGCATTACAACACCACAACTAAACAGCCACCTAATGTTAATGAATTGTTAAAATGGTTTTTCGGACAGAGATATTGGCGAAGCTGAAAGAAATTCTATTGAAGGAAGTTTTAAGGAATAGATGGCATCAAGAAAAAGAAAGGAAAAATTTAAATGATGGCCTCCAGACAAGAGAACTTGAAGAGCCCTCAAACGTTCAGGGGTTCCCACAACATCAGACATCCTTTCAATATCAGGCGTCCCATTTGAAAATAAAGTCAGCAGAAGGCAAAAAAAAAAACAAAAAAGAGAAGTTTATGGTTCCGATTCCTCAAATTTCGAAAATAATGACGATGATGTGCCTTAAAAGGAATCATCTGGTGAGAATGAAGAACACTTCAGTGATCTGGAAGAGAAAAACTGTTCATGAATTGGCAAATCTGGTTCTAATAAATGGAGTCTTGTGAAAGAAAATTGAAGGAATTTTGGAAGTGGCCAGAGAGACAAGATAATTTGTAATAAAGCTGGAAATATCTAAACGACAAAACAAATTAGTCGGCGTAGTCTTTTCTCTATTCCAGAATTAGATTTTTATGGAGCTAATTTCTCCATTTGTTTGTAAGTGTAAAGATAAAAAAAAAAGATTTTCTACTTTTTAAGGAATCATATCTCTGTTATATCTCTGTTATATCTCTGTTATAAAACTGTTACATTTTGTTAATCTTTGAAACTATGCAAATAAGTGAAGAAAGTAGTGGAGATTTTAAAAACTGTTTAAGTGATACAAGGGTATGCATCATATTATACCAGCTGACGTTTTTATTTTGAATAGTATTTTTTTTTAAGAGCGGATGTAGCAAGGTGCCGACTTTAATAATAAAGTCATTAGTTGCGCTAGTCGCAGCTTGGAAATTAGACCTTAATATCTTCATTATATCACGGTTCGTCGCTAAAAACGTCCGGACCCTTCTATTAATATGATTTTAATTGTAAATAAAATCATTCGAACATCTTGATAGTGAATATTGTTCCGATTACAATCACTTGTTGATATCCATCCACTCGGAATAGGGGTACCTAAAATAAAAACACTTCGCAATCGTTGTCATACGAGAGAACTAACTCACTCTCGAGACTTTTCCTCCTTTTTCCCGAACCAACGTGAGAGATATATCGGTTGCGTGCAGGAAATCCTGCGGGTATTGACAAGTAAATGTCCGTGGGCTTTAGTCGGGATGGATACAATATCCCGAAAACTATTGGAGTGAACGCGTTAATCTGACAATCCCTTACGCCTTAACTCGGGTCCACCAACGAAATAGAAAAAAAGGGAAAAGATAAAAGGGGGGAAAATAAGTCTGTTGGGTTAACACAGTTTTCGAACTACGACTATGTACGTGTCAGGTAAAAAAGAAGAAATCTTATTTCGGAATTTTTAAGACGTACTAAGGTACTAAGTTCTAAGTCTAAGTTCAATTGATTATCGTGGTAGTATCAAATAAAAATCGTTTCCACCTCTATGATTATCTCTAATTCGACGATGTGGCAAATTGAGCGTCACTAACTCTGAGCCCTGGATAAAAATCATAGAGTTGAAAGAAATGTTAACAAGATCAGAACGCGCTCGGATTGTCACAGAGTCTCAATAAATTGCTTATTAGAAATCGATTATAGTGCGGTGATATCTTCTATTGATTACATCTATATAACACGCTCCGTATCTATATATCACTTCACCAGCATGCTTTACCTCCTCTGTACCGTTTAGTGTTTTATATATCCGAAATAAGGTAATACATTCTAAGAGCTGCTTTATATCTTAGAGCAAGTGGTACATCTTAAAAGCTCACTTACTTTTTCCGAGTTGTTTCTTCTATACTACCTGTCAGGAAACCCTACGTTTATATATTTTCTTACCGGGAAATGTTTTTAAACCGCACAAATTTTTACGAGTACAGTTTTAAATTCAACGCGCAAACTAGCTAGAAATTCTGTACATATTTTTTAAAACAAAAATTCGATATGTTTATATTTCCAACATCCGGAATCAGTAGTTTTATTTATTATGACTTCAACAAGTGTAATTGTCAAAATATCTCTAATAGCTATCAAATTATACAAGCAGTTATAGGGAAGTCCCTTTTTCTAAGATAACATGTTTAGACTTCTCAAAATGCTTTTTTTGAAATCAAATAAAAATCCGAATTTTCAAATTATATATTATTGCTTAGAACCTTGTAATATTGGATGAGCGAAATTGTAAAATCAATTGTCTTTTTTCACACTTTCGATAGTTGTAACTATCAAATTAATTCTGACAGCTGTCAAATTGGAGGTTATAATTATCAAAATATGCATTGCAATTGCAAAATCGTTCATAACAATTAACTTTCACAAATCTAACGGTTAAAATACGTGCTAAGCGTTATCAATTTTTTTTTGTGACAGCTGTCAGATTATGAAGAAACATATAGGTTACGATTTTATAGCTTTAGCGAGTGGAGGAGTTTCAAAATACTGCTTGCAGCTGTTAAATTATAAAAACAGTAATTGTTTTTGTCTTTGGAGTTGTCAAATTGCAAAAATAGTTATTTACTGTAATTACCGGTGTACTACAATTTTTTTTTCACTTCTATTCTTGATAGCTGTCAAATTGTAACGCATATTTGACAGTTTCAACACTTTTAGCCGTTGTGTTCTTCTTTAAATATTGTCAAACCATTAAAACACTTTATTTTCAATTTTGTGCATGTTTTTTAACAGGAATAACTGTCAAAATATATCTGACAGCTGTCAAATTATAAAAAGAATCATTTTGTCCTAAATTTGACACTTCACCGTTTCATCATTTTCGTCATATATACGTTTTCTTTTTCCTGAAAGCTGTCAACCTATCAGAACATTTCGTCTTCTGTCTGTTTTGGCGGACGTTATAGTTTAAATATATCTTGCAGCTGTCAAATTATGAAAACAGCCATTTATATTCGGTTTTGGCAATTGGAACTTTCTAAATTTTAACGTTTTTAGAGTTGTTACTTTCTAAAGACACTCATTTATTGCAATTTGCAGTGTACTAACGTTCAAAAAATTCTTGACAGCTGTCAAATTATGAAAATGAATGTTTTTATAGTATCTACCCCTACAACGATGAAAATATGCGTGACAGCTGTCAAATTATGGAAATACATTTCACTGCTCTACCGTTTTGACGAATTAGACGAGTTAAATACTGCTTGCAGGTGTCAAATTATAAAAATAGTAATTTGACAGTTGTAAACTTCAAAATTTTAACCTCATTAGAGCTGTCAAATGAAAATCGATATATGTTTTTAGAATATACAGTGTTATAACGACCAAAATACGTTTGATAGGTGTCAAATTATGGAAATACATTTCACGATTCTACCGTTTTAGCCGAATACGAGGAGTTAAATTACTGCTTGCAGCTGTCGAATGATAAAAATAGTAATATGACAGCTGTAAATTTTAAAATTTTAACGTCTTTGGAGCTGACAAATGAAAATAGATATTTTTCTATAACATATATTGTTATAACGAAAAAAAAAAACCTTTGACAGCTGTCAAATTATGGAAATACATTTCACTGTTCTACCGTTTCGACGAATTAGACGAGTTAAAATACTGCTTGCAGCCGCCAAATTATAAAAATAGTAATTTGAGATTTGTAAACTACAAAATTTTAACGTCCTTAGAGCTGTCAAATGAAAATCGATATTTTTATAATATCTAGCGTTAGAACGACCACACTATGCTTGACAGCTGATTTCACGGTTTTGCTGTTTTAGCGAATCGGATGAGTTAAGATACTGCTTGCAGCTGTCAAATTATAAAAATAGTAATTTGACAGTTGTAAACTTCAAAATTTTAACCACATTAGAGCTGTCAAACGAAAATCGATATTTTTTTAAATAATATATGTATAGTGTTAGAAGGACCAGAATATGTCTGGCAGCTATCGAATTATGGAAAATACATTTCACGGTTCTACTGTTTTGACGAATAGGAAAAATTAAAATACTGCTTGCAGCTGTCAAATTATGAAAATCGATGTCTTTATAACATGTAGTGTTACAATGACCAAAATATGTTTGACAGCTGTCAAAATTATGGAAATACATTTCACAGTTCTACCGTTTTGACGGATTGGACGACTTAAATGCTGCTTGCAGCTGTCAAATTATAAAAATATAGTAATTTGATAGTTGTAAACTTCAACCGTGAAAATTTTGTTCTGATATATTTGTGTGATGCCCAGATTGTTTTATTATTTAAGAAGAATGCTTATCCAATCACCACGACGAAGTCTATAATACATATTTAGTAACACCTGTATATGCTCACCGTTTATAACAGTAGCGCTAAAAGTAAACCTAACGATATAATAGCGCGAGTAAATAACAGGTATGTAGTAGGAAAGTACCTTTAATTAATCTAATATGAAATACCGACGTAAGAGGGAGAGGGAGAAGGAGAGCCTGAGAGATAGTTCTACCACACACCGCGATTTACAAGTTTAAGCTCTTTAAAGAACACACAAACTAAATCTGTATTACATCGTCGGTTAATACACCTATACATATAATATGTAGGTATAGATCTAGTTTAGATAGTTGATCTACTCAGCATACACGACGAAGACAAACACAATAGATAATTTAACACAAATTATAACGTTTACATTAGATATTAACACAGTAGAGACAGCATTATAGTATTATGTATCCCCTACTCCTCCTCCTCCTCCTCCTCCTCCTCCTCGGCGCTCACTTACAACCTGGTCTGGGGTAAAATTAAATTAAACAATTTTGAGTTTAAAGACCCCCTCTTTATGACAAAATATATATCATTCACCGCGCATACACATAAAACAATTTTACTATTACGACAGACAGTTAAAGGAGGAATATCCATAGTTACTGACCGTGTGCGTTTTGTAATTCGTGTGATGTTTTATGTTGTGATTAAATTTTATTAGCGCAAAGATATAAATACCACAGCGATAATTGTTTTTTTTTTTTTCATAGTATATACCTACTAAAATAGGACAATCTGTACCAACAACAACAAAAAATTATGAAGGAAGTTTTGGAATAAACTCGAACAATTTATTAGAGTGCGTCGGATTTCTTTATCAGATTACATTACATTACATAAGCGTGCATTTGAAAGTATAATTTAATATTTCCAATATAGAAATATACCTATTTCGGTTCTCTAAACGTGAATATACCACCTACGTTTTTCATTTAGTTGATGATACAGGTTCAAAACGGTTCACGTACGTACGTGAAATCCCTTCAAGATGAAAGTGCATCTGCTGTAAACGCGGCAACAAAATATGAATATACGTGAGGTGGTTTACATAGTACTACGAACTATCTGCATACATTTGCATTCGCCCATGCTATAACTTATTCTTATCATAGAAATAAAATAGTGTTGCAATGCGGGGATTGTATAAATTGTGTTTCAAATTTTTGAGCCAATAGAACTCCATAATAAATTAACTAACAGTTTGCACAGTTAGAATGATAATTATATCAGAACATTAATACGTATTTAAATAATCTTATTGGTAGTAATCACTAACTCTATCTCCAATCATTGGCTTTCCTCGAGTGGCGATGATCACAGCATCGGTAAGAGGAGATGCTGTTGGTTATGCAACACAATCATCAGCTTAGACCAACATTACAGTGAAGTTGTCAACGAATTTTTCCCGAACTGTCAAAATTTCTACGTCAAAAAAAAGTGCTCCCGAAAAATTTCTCGCATGGATAATAAAATGGAACTGACGATTTGGGAGGGCGATTACGGATTACCGTCCATCTGTCCGGATTGCATCTACATGATGTTGTACACGAAGATAGCCAAGGTACCAATCGATTATAAACATCACAACAACCCTTATTGGGATATGGGCGAGAGTTTTCCGATCTTCAAACACGGCGGCATCTACACCAGCAACATCCAATTGATAATCGGATATTTACGGATCAAAAGATACGGCACCGAATTCGGATTGAGCAGCAAGCAATGTAGTCAATCGTACGCTTTCTCCAGTTTAGCCGAGAATTCTCTACGACCGATTTTGGAATATGTTTGGTGGGTTGATCATAGGAATTATGAAGAATTTACGCGACCGTGGTTTATAAAAGCGATGCCGATGCCTGTTAATTATCTTTATCCGAGATGTCGTAGGCAGAAAGCTAACGCTTTATTAGCGTCGTTATTTTCGGAATATGAAAATCAAGATTTGCTTTCCTCGTTCATGTTTAATATGGCTGAAAAATGTTTTACGACGTTAAAAGTGAGGTTAGGTTCCGCTGATTATTTCTACGGAGCTGCACCAACATCGTTGGACGCTATGATTTACGCTTATTTAGCTCCGTTGATGAAATTACCGTTTCCATCGAATGAGATACCGAGATTGTTGAATACTTATAAGGAATTGGTTGATTTTATCAAGAGGATTGATGCTGAGTATTATCCGGATCTGAAGAGGGAAGCGAAATATGCTATCGGTGAGAAGAAAGATGATAATAATAATGCTGATGCGTCGCCGTTGTCTATTAGAGCTAAATTGGTCGCTTTGCTTTTTGCTGTGAGCGCAATGTTGTTGTATGCTTCTACACATAAAGCTCTGCCCAAATTGTTCATTTTCTACTAAAAAAATATAAATATAATAGTAATAATAAGATTTTTTTAATTGCTGTAATGTCTGTATGGTATTTTACTGATTTGTTGTTTTGGTAATTAAAGTGACTTTGATTTTGAAGTGGTTATTTTTTCTTAATACGATTGCTTCTCTCGTAGGTATCAGTAGTGTTTCTCTAAATACCATTTTGTAATTTCCACTTGTCAAAACTGTATCAAGTGATTTTGCCAATCATCGCTGTCATATTGACAGATAATAGATACATCAATATTTGCATCATAATAACCTATAAAAACTTAAAGATCGGGATATGTCAATTTGGTTAAACGTCAGAATGATTAGACGTCAAACGTAAAAAGTACGAAGCGTCTTTTTGTACCACCCTAACTTAACAACAAAAATTTCCCTAGAATTATTTTAAAATAGAATATATTTATTTCCGTGAATGGGGAACAGGAACATTTTTCAAATTTTATCTAAAAAATGGAGCCGTATTTTTTTATTTTGCTATATATTTATTATTTATTGAGATATAAATGTTTAAAGTTTCGTTTTTCAACGCCTTTATGAAAGTGCGGCCAACTATTGAAGTACAAATAAGACTACTGACGTCATGCAATTCCATGGGGCATTTTTTTGTGTTGTCTTGATTGCAATTTCGACGTATATTTTTTTTTCAATTATTGCTTACCATGAAAATATATCTGACCAATAAGAAAGGAGCGTTATGACCATTGTTATGACAGATAAGATCTAAAATAAACGTCCGTGATTGGTTAAAATCTGTCAAAATTGCATAAATGTCAGTGTGTTCTATTGCGATTATTGTTTTCTTTATCCAGTTCATCTTCATTTTTCATACAAAATGGTTTTTTTTAGAGCTTCTGAATCACAATATTCACTTATTAAAGGTAGGGGAGGCCGGAGATGTATTGGACAATTTTTTCAATAAAATCCTGTAAAATTTTCATTATAATAATAATAATAATAATAATAATAATCCATGCTGTAGCATAAATAGTTTCTTGAAATTAGGAACAAAAGCGGACCTACCTCCTCTCTCCAAATTATCCCCGGGTACGAGGTTAATTTGGACATTACTCGGGGATACAGTGGACATATAGTTAGAACTAAAAAACTACAATAACCAGTCAAAATTATATAAACTAAAATAAAATTTCTATTTCAAATAATATTAAAATACTTATTGTAGAGATAATGCGGAGAGATCTGTATTAAAATAAAACATGTTTTTAAACCTTGAATGAGTGTCTTCTATTGCCCTTGGCAATATCAAAATAATTTGCTGGAAATTTACAAAAGAAGATTCTTCCGATGTCTATTGAAACCGATTGGAGGGAATTAGTCTTTTGAAAAACTTCACTTCTAAACCGTCCTGTAACTTTTTTTCAACTCTTATGCGACATAATTCATTGAGAACTTGCCCTTTGACGAAACCTTGACAACTATAAAGTCACCTTCAGCAGCATCTTCTACACTTGTACGAGCTTCATCATTTTCATCAGTTTCTTCCCATTCTGAAGAAGAATCCTTTGTGATGATTTCTTCAACTTCTTCATCGGATGATTCCTCAAAAACTTTCTTTTTTAATGTTTTGACTTTCTTTTCGTTTCGTTTTCTTTCTTTTTCTTCCAGCTCTTTCTTTTCAGGAGTATCTGTCGCGATCATAGATTTTCCTCGCTTCCGGTCTCTATTTTTTCCTTCCTTCCTTGGCTTAGCTTTCGGAAATGGACATATTTGATCTGGAGGAAAAAGGAACCAAGCTGTAGTGGCTACAGTTGACGTTGAGGGAGTAGGTGAGAAAGTTTCAACGGGAATTGTTTGAGTATAAAGAAGCCGGAACGGTTTCAGTCTCAGCTGGCATACCTTCTATTTCTGCAAGTGGAGCTGAAACGGGTATTGGACGATCGGAGACAGCAGAGCACAGAAAATCGTGGTCCTGAAAAATGTTTCTGTCGAATGGTGAGATATCACATTTCAAAAAACCAGATTTTATATTTTGAGGGGTTGCTGCTTTATCCCAGGCTTTGCCACAGAGTTCAGGTAATGAGTAAATAGAAATCGTCTCATTTGGGTGATTTACCATCCGCGTGTGCACTGCTTCGCTGAAATATTTTTTAAATGGTCCAAACACACAACGATCCAATAGTTGGAGATGGTTTGATGTGTGAGGTGGAAGTGTAAGAATCGTGATGCCGTTATCTCGACAAAAATTAATACCTTCACCGCTAATGTGCGAATTATATTTGTCCGTAATAAGGACGACAGGGTGGTCATTTCCACATCTCACGTTATCTTTAAAAAAATTTAAATCTTTAACAAAATTTTCTGACGTCATCCAGCTAGATTTGTGCTCCAGCTCCAGGCGTTGCTCCGGCCATCATCCGCTTCTCATCAAATCTCACACGTGGAAACACAAAAACTGGAGGCAATGCATTTCCGTTGGCGCAAATTGTGTTACCAATTCTCCTCTCTCCCTTGATGTGACTTGACCCACCTGGTTTTCCCCTTTATGTCCAATAACTTTTGCAACGGCAGGTACTGTCGTAACGCCAGTTTCATCTAAGTTGCTTGAAAATTTTTCCTCATTTTAATATCTTCCAATTTATCGAAGAACTCCTTAACGGTCGTTTTATTAAAAGCCGTCATTCTGGCTAAAGATGTTGCTTTCGGCTTTGTGATGGATAAATTTGAGTGTCGCTTCATAAAACCAGAGAACCAATCCTCTCCAGCTTGTTGTTTTTCCTTCCATGATTCAGGATATTTTAAGTTGTTCTTTTCAGCATATTGGTAGGCTAATTCTCTGTTTTTTTTTTTTTTTGGAGTGACGCCATAAAACATTTTTTGGCACTTCAATAAATATATTTCTAGTGCTTTTTCCATTTCATCGGTAAGAACTTGTCGACATTTAAAATTTGGCTTAAAAACTATAGCATTTTCTAAACCCACTTGCTTTGTTTTTTTTTTACGTAAAGAGCTAGTCTAGATTTTGTTCAAACACTTTTTTTTTTAAGTTTTTTTCACAGATTTCTTGACTTTCAGAGTAAGTTCGTCGATCGTTTTGGCTTCCCATCCTTTCTTGTATACCTCTTTGCACAATAAATTCCAAAAATTCTCAATTGGCCTAGGTTTTGGAATAATTGGTGGATTTGCTTCCTTCGGGACAAATGGGATATTATTTTCTGTCAGCTAATTGATAGTCTTTTTGGCGTAATGGTTAGTTGCCTTGTCAGGTCAAAAAAATCATCTACTTTGTTGGCTATCAAATACAATATACAGGCTGTTACAAATTCACGGGTCACCATTAGGATCTCGAAAACGGTAAGAGATACAAAGTCGGTTAAATTGGGGCAAAGTTGCGGTTTTTGCTGCTGAACAATAATCCGTTTTAAAAAATTTTCTATGATTTGTAGCTTTTGAAATATTTCCGAAAAACCAAAAAACACACTTTTCTTCTTTCTTCTGTTCTGAAATTATTATTACAGAGATCAAAACAAGATTAATACATTCTGGAGGCACTTTTTTGATCTCTTTACGAAGGTGTTATTAGATTTTGCTCAAAGCGTTTCGTCTCGCTTTGACCACCCTCAACTTCATTTTTTCTTATGGCCGCCATATTAGATCTTGGCATCATTAAATAGATCAATTTTTTCTAATATTTTTTCATGTGTCACGTATCCTCATTAAAGAAAGTTAAATGGCTATAAATGGAGAACATGTTAAAAATAACAGTACTAAGAAAAATATGGTGTGCTGTGACGACAAAAAGTAAACGTTTTGACATATCTCCGCATATTTTAGTTTGTTTACTGTTTAATCATACTGAAAATCATTTTACTTATTACAATGGATTTTTCCGATGAAGAAAAACGCGACTTGTTAAAGTGTTATTATGCTAATTACAGGAATTCAGTAATAGCGAGCGCAATTTACTTTTAACAATATCCAGAGAGACAACAACCACATAGAACATTCTTTAGTAAATTAGATGGGAACATTTCTCTTTATGGATCTTTTCGTAAAACTCGAAAGAAGTATGGAGATCGCTCTAATAATAATGAGAATGAACAAATTTTAGAAGAGGTAATTAATAGTTTTTATTTTTTAAATACATAATATTCTCTTAATTGTTACTTTATTTATAAAAACGTATAGTTTAAATAAAAGTCCAGTCAAGAGCTGTTTTAACAGTATCAATTTTCTTTTATAATTTCTTCTTTTAGATTAACAATAACCCTTCCAATTGTACTCGACAAGTTGCAAACACTATCGACGCCGCGCATCATGTTAAAATTTGGAGATTCTTGAGAAAGAACAATTATAAATGCTACAAAATACACGCTTTACTTACGGGATATCGAAAGACGTTTAGAATGGTATTATTGGCTTAGCAACAGAGACGGCAATTTTTTAAATAACATTATTTGGACGCATGAAAGTAAATTTACAAATTGTGGATTATTTAATCGAAATGAGCACGTCTGGTCGCTTGAAAATTCAAGAGTCAATAGACCAGTTCGAAATGAAGTTAGATTTGGCTTCAATGTTTGGGCGGGAATTGTGAGAGAACAAATAATTGGCCCATTTATTTATGAGGAAAACCTAAACTCAGAACGATACCTAAATTTTTTTAGAACTACATTTGCCGAATATTTGGACAATATAAATTTAAGTAGACTTCCAGAGTTATGGTTTCAACATGATGGTGCACCAGCGCACAATGCAAGGGCGGTGTGTGATCATTTAAACGAGCAATTTCCAAATCAGTGGATTGGGAATAGTGGAATAGTACGTTGGCCTGCAAGGTCACCGGATCTCTCGCCATTAGATTTTTTTTGTGGGGTATTCTGAAAAATAAAGCTTATGCTGAACCAGTTATTTTACTACTACTCTGAAAATTTTGTTTTGTTTGTGAACTATTAAATTTGTAGACTATAATAATTATGAATATATCTATCAAGTAGGTACTTTCAAAACTATCGAGTACACCGTTATTTTTTCTAGTTTAATTCGTTCGTGTTGGTCACGTTTGGTATCAATGCAGTGTGACGAGTATTGTAAAATATAACTTATTCAGAATTTCAAAGAAACAGACTACAGTATCGACATTGTAATACGTATTTTGGGTTTTTTTCTTTTTGTGAATGTTATATTACCTTCTTAATTTTTCAGGAATTAACTGGATATTAAAAGTTGTTAATATGACTGTTGTTTTCTGAATTGATATTAAAATTCTGAAATTCCTACTTCCTTCGAATTTTACTAAAAGATCCATAAAAAACAACGTTTCTATCTAATTTACCAAAGAATATTCTATTTGGTTGACGTTTTTATGGATACTGTTGGAAGTAAATTTCGCTCGCTGTTACTGTGTTGTTATTATTATAATAAAGTTCTAACATGTCACGTTGTTATGCGTTGTTTTCATTATTTGAATAAGTTTAAAACGAATTGCATTTGAGTTGAACAGTAAACAAACTAAACTATGTGGAGATATGTCAAAACGTTTACTTTTTGTCGTCACAGCACACCATATTTTTCTTAGTACTGTTATTTTTAACATTTTCTGCATTTATAGCCATTTAACTTTCTTTAATGAGGATACGTGATACATAAAAAAGTATTAGAAAAAATTGATCTATTTAATGATGCCAAGATCTAATATGGCGGCCATAAGAAAAAATGAAGTTGATGGTGGTCAAAGCGAGAGGAAACACTTTAAACAAAATCTAATAACACCTTCGTAAAGAGATCAAAAAAGTGCCTCTAGAATGTATTAATCTTGTTTTGATCCCTACAATAATATCTTCAGAACAAAAAAAAAAATAAAAGTGTATTTTTCGGTTTTTCGGAAATATTTCAAAAACTACAAATCATAGAAAAGTTTTTAAAACGGATTATTATTCAGCAGCAAAAACTGCAACTTTGCCCCAATTTAACCGACTTTGTATCTCTTACCGTTTTCGAGATCCCAATGGTGACCCGCGAATTTGTAACAGCCTGTATACATATCTAAAACATCCTCTACATTGTGTTGTAATTTTACAACACAATTCCCCAGCATGTCGTCTCAATAATTTCCAATAAACGAAGTTATTATTATCAAAAGGGATTTTATTTGAGTTACGTTCAACATCAATATAACTTCCATCTAAAGTATGCAGTAAAAGTTTACATTTAATAAACTTTCCAACCAGCAATGTAGCAGAGTATGTATGTATGTATCTAACCAATATATACACACATATGTACTACATATATGTATATATACATACTACAACATATATATGTATGTATAGCCGTGAGTAATACAATTTCGTTCGAAAAAAGCACTATGTTTACGCTTATACAGGCGCACATTGATCTAGGAAACATCATTCGAAAGACATTTCGTAGAGCATTGATCGCCGCCAGAACTCTAAAAGGACGAGCTTTAGCATCGAACTCCGATCTCGACGTCGTCGTCGGTCGGTGCAGGGACGTTGTACGTTCCATACATACATACAACGTGTTGCAAAATTTTACGAGGACGGTGATAAAATTTCAGGAACGATGATTGTTTCTGTAGACGCAATTGTTTTTACAGTCGATTTTATGTTATTCACCCCCTTCTATATGGTATATAAATAGATATTGACTTCGCATCTTGTAAGTCGTGTTTTCGCCCATTCTCTCGGCGAATTTATTCCGTTTTATTCGCGGAAAAAACTACCCATAATATAATAATAAACGCGTACGAATCTAACATCAGGAAGAAACCATTTTTAAATAGAATATTAGATCGTAATTTATATAATATTATTATAAAATGTAATACATCCGCATCAGTAAAGCTTATTTAGGTTACGTCAAAATTAAACGTCAAAATTTGACAGTTCTCATTTGGATACAATTGAGGGGTCCGGCTCCAACCTACATCATTATTATTTGTCACCTCTACTATCTGTGTCCAAAATGCACAAGTTATATTTCAGAAAATATGAGCCTATTAAATATCAGTTCGCTTAGAAAAATCAAAAGAACAATCCGATTTTTTCAGGAAATATTTTGCTGAAAATTTTAAAACAAATTTCGGCAAATCAAAATCCCATACTTGTCACACTTGTGACAAACTGTTGAATAAAATAAGTGCTAATACAGAGTTAGACGTTGAAAAAGGAGCTGTAGACGCGAAAAAATCTTTGTTTTATGCAGGCATGAAAATTCCTACTACAGATTTAGCAAAAAAATGAACCTACAGTGGACGTCATGAGTTTTGATTGTCAGCAAAATATCCCTTTACATATCAGTTAAAGTGGAGATGTTTTCTATAAGATACAACTCGGGGTTTTTAATGTTAGGTTTGTATAGTTAGTAAGTATTTTAAGTTGGTAGGGGAAGGTTGCCGAATATCGGATACTTTTTTTCTAATTACTATAAAAATTATGTTTTTGGGATTCGTTGCAGTTATTTTACATAAAAACATAATTTGAAGTGTTTTACGAAATATTTAATACGTTGGTTATAATAGTACTTCATTTACTGTTATTTTTAATTTTTTGGTAATATTCGGTACTTTACCTCTTTTTCAAAATGGACTCCTAATATCGGATGGGGAAATAAATCAAGGAAAACTACAATTTCATGTAAGATTACAAAAGAAAAATTGTATTTACACCTAATATGGAGTATAAATGTAGGTATATAAAAGACAACTCATTAAAAAAATATGAATATAAAGTGTGGTTTTAAAGGTGTTTTTGACAAAAATCGCACGTGAATGTTTTCCATGCCTTTTTGTCAGCTTCACAGCAAAGTTCATGTGCCCACCGAAGACATTTGATACATCGTATCCACTGCTCTCCACGCTTTTCCTCCTTGTAAGGTTGGCAACAGTAAACACACTCCTCGTCCGCACTGTCTTCATCGTCGGTTGATACCAAGGGAATGTCTGGATCTTCGTCAGAGGTTTCATCCTGGGTTCCCACATCAAATATTTTACGCTTTGTAGTTTTTTTAAATAGTAGTTGTTCGCAAGAAGGTATTGTTCGTTTCTTTTTATTGGTTTATATTCTTCAGTCTGTTTTCCTTTCATCCTCTTTTCACCTTTACTTTTTGCTTTTTTCTTTTCTTGTAACTGTTGTTCTTTGTTTTTGGCTTGTTGAACTTGTTTCTCTAGGTTATTTTTGTAAGGGGAACTGCTGATTTCCCAGCAGGGCGTCCTCTCTTGGGCTTTGAGGTAACTTCAGGTAGTTTTGGTGGTGGTTTTAGGACAAATGGTGAGACGATTTTTTTCTTTTGCATATCCTCCTCTAGCGTCTTGATGGTAGCTGTAACGGGCCCTAGAAAAGCATTTAGTGCATTAGAGGTGCAGGCAATTGGTCCTTGAAAATCAACAGGCGATTCAGCTTCTTGTGGTTGGCCTAAATCTAAAAGAGGCTCAGGTTGATGTTCTTCTACATCTATGAAATCAGATTCCAGAAATTTGTTCCTATCAAATGGTAAAATACCGCATTTACTGAAACCTTTTGAAGCAATTTGAAGAGTAGCTCACTTAGCATAAGCTTTACCCATCAATTCTCCGATTTGATAACAAGTTACAGACCTGTAAGGATTGTTAGATAGCCATGTCTCAACTTCTTGAGAATAATAATCTTTGAATGGGCTCATGAAAGAAACATCCATCGGTTGAAGTTTGTGTGATGTATGGGGTGGTAAACAAACAATGATCACACCATTCTCTCTGGCTCTAACAATAACATCAATATTTCTAATATGTGTCCCATGTCCATCTAATATTAAAACTACAGGATCCATTGGGGTTGGTTTGACATAATCAATGAAATGTTGGATCCAGTCTGTAAAAATATGAGCTTGTATCCATCCAGATTGGTGGCACCTTGCAATTTTTTCCTGGGGACAACCGTTTAAGAGTTCGGGCTTCATATTCTTCCTGGGAAATACAATAAGGGGAAGCACAAAAATTCCCGTCATGAGGGCACATCTTTCTTGAGAAGATAAGGTTCCGATTTGCTTTTTTCCTTTGACAGCTAGGACCTTGGAACAACAGAGATGCCTTTCTCATCTACGTTGAATACTTTGTTCGGTTTCATATTAATCTTCTTTAATTCAGGTTCAAGTAAATCGTAAAACATATTTACATTTAATTTGGTGAAGCCCTTCGCTCTTGCAAGTGCCATTGATTGTGGTTTCCGCAAAGAAAGAGTAGGATTTCTCTTTAAAAAATTTCTAAGCCATTTTTTTCCGGCTGCCCCTTTGCTCTGGGCAAAAGGGTGTTCCATATTGTTATTGACAGCCAACTGAAACGCTAGCTGCTTAATATCACGAAGAGTAACTCCATAAAACCATTCCTCCATCTTGATGCAATATTGCAGTAATTCTCTTTCTAGCTCTTCTCCCAACACGCACTTTCTACCCAGTCTTGTGCTTATTAGCTCATTAACATCTTTTTCTTTGTTATTAACGTAATTCTCAAGTGTAGACCTAGGTACCCCGTAGATTCTAGATGCCTTCAAATATCGCATTCTTTTCTCTTTTACTGCAGCTACTGCAAGTTTCATCGATTCTGTGTCCCATTTTTTCTCAGTTTCTCAGCACAGCAGTCACAGAAATGTTTTAAATATGGAAAACCAGGACATAAAGCATATCAGTGCAAACAAAATTGGAGAGACATTTCGAGAGGTAGAGGTTATAATCGAGGAAGAGGTTATGATCGAGGTAAAACTAGAAATTATAGTAGAGAAGTAAACATCACTGAAGACGATACTAACAAGAACGTAGAAATTTTTGCCTCAGCTTACGATGCAAGTGAACGTAATCCAATTTCAAACAATGAAATAATCACATTTATAATTGATTCTGGAGCTACAGAAAATTTAATACAAGATAAGTATGAACACATGATGAAATTAAAATTAAAGTAGCAAATGGCCAATATTTGACAGCAAAAAGAAAGGACTATTGGATGGATATTATAAAGGTAAGAAAATACAAATAAGTGCATTGTTATTACCCGGCTTATGCAACAATATAATATCAGTAAAACAGTTAATAAACAAGGGTTATACAGTAACATTTAAAAATGGAAATTCAATTTTTGGTTTTGGAAAAACTTATTATGGTGAGCATTTTGGAAAGCTATACATTTTAAAACTTCAATTAGACAATAATGAAAACTGTGATATGAGTGTTGATAATGATAAAGATTGGGACATTTAAATAGAAAATGCTTAAAAATAATGAACTTACTTGTTGTAAATAATTAAGTATGTAGTTCATGCATGAAAGCAAAGTCAACACGATTGCCATTTAAAACCGTCAGTAAGCCTAAGTCATTTAAGATAGGTGATTTAATAGTGAAGGATTTAAGCATATGCAAACTATAATTGATGATTATTCACATTATACTGTTGTTTGTTTATTGAAAGATAAAAGTGAGACAGGAAACAATTTAATCTATTACATTAAGAGATTAGAAAGAAGAATTAGATGTGATAATGCAGAGGAGTACACAGCTAGATGGTTTAAAGATTATTGCTACCAAAATAGAATAAAAATTGATTATACATATCCATATAGTCCACAACAGAACGGCACTGCCGAGAGATTAAATCGAACATTATATGATAAAGCCCGAACCATGCTGAATGAATCTAATCTACCAAGTCATTTCTGGGGTAAAGCACCATCGAGTGTTATAAATTTTGAAATTCCAATAATAAGATTTGGAATGTCTTTAGATTTACATAAAATAAAAGTATTTGGGGCAAAAGCCTGGATGGTAAATATACCCAGAGGTAATAATATGGAAGAAACAGCAAACGTGGATTTCTAACAAAACTAAATTGGAACATGTAATGGCCTTGGCTAAAAATTATGTGCCACAGTGTGACTTCTGGTTCTACCAAAACATCGAAAACTACCACACAGATTTTGCAGAACATGACGCTGTTACTTCTGTGTCAGAATTCAGTGATACTGAATAGGTAGATGAATTTTGTTTATTTCATTCAAAATCATAAACTTACGCACTGTTCTCATGGCAAGATTTCGTGAAATAAAATATTTATTTTTACTATTCCTGATCTTCTTATACTTTTACAATAATTTTTCACAAAAACTGCACAATAACCAGGCAAGTCAATTGGTTTTTTTGCTCATATCTTTTGCATGCTTTTATTCTGGTGCTCCAAATTTTCAAAATCACGCAAATCAAGTTTAGCTTGTGATGAGATTTTTACTTCTCCTTAAAATTTCACCTGAATGGACTTCTATCTACCATATTACTAAACATGTTAGATTTTACTGTTTTCAGAGACCTTTCATTACAGGGATATGGGTTATCTCTAACAAACCTAGTCAGATTTGTGACATCTCTCTATTAATTAAGTAGGGACAAATTTTGTAAATCGTCCTTGTTTATTTTGATCAAAAAAATGCGCTGCATTCGGGTAAAAATTCCTCGATTTCTCGCTCCTGATAACCCAGACAATGTTGACCTCGTAAATCGACTAACCTAAAGAATATAAATAGACAGCTTGTGCGAAACCCCAATTTACATAACGGTAGTTAAAACTATAAATTCACTTGCGCAGAGTCCATATATACATATATCCCGACAAGATATTTCCTTCGGATTTCTTTCGTTCGCCACAGTCGAGTCGTTCCCCGTGTAATATTCTTATTTTGCCTGCTGCGACTCTACCATCACTATATTACCGTTGCCAACCACCACCGAATATAACGACAAGTCAAATATGAAGGAGAAATAACGTTTTCGTACGGCGAAGATGAAGAAAGGAGACTCTCCAAGCAGCTAGTGCGAAACCGCGGAGGAGAATTACGAATGAGATTCTGTGACCGGAATAAGAAAATAAAGTATTTCCCTACGCGAAATTAAAAAGTCGGCTCGGAATGATAATTTAGTGATATGATGTCCGCTCATTCGGGTAAAGTTTAGGAATCCCACATTTTTATTATAAGAGGAAAAGGTGTCACCGTATAAAATGCAAAAATTCAGATTGTCTGTCTGTGTCGTATTCGAATTCGAGACAGCTGCATCTTGTACTAGGTAGGTAGATATTTCGGCGGTGATGTTTCCTCAGATGTGAGCTTTAGGCGTCAGCCCCCCCTGAAAATCCACGCAAGCAGAATACGTAAAACTGCTTTCCAGTGCACAATGCATGTAACTATAACGATTGCATATATTTTGCTTGGGATTTATACGAGGGCGACTTGTAATGTTTCCGAAATCGGTAAGATTGAAGTGGATTCATTGGCCGGCAAAAGCAACTGTCAAAATTTTAGACGTCTACGTCTAGAACTATTTTCTCAAAGTGAGATCAATGATCTAGTAAGAAATTCATTCAAAATTGATGCATGACCTTCGATGGTAACCGAATAACTCTCTACGCCGGCCGTGGTAGGATGAGAACCGGAGGAACTCTAATCAAAGAAACAAAGAACGGGAACGGAGAAGTAAATAAAAAGAAAACAAAATAAGCCGGAACCTTTATCTTAATTCGATTTAGTACTTTGGCGATGCTAATTTTTTTTTTGGTTCAAAATCCGCTTCTCATAAGGATGATGTAGTTTTTGCACACAGCGCTAAGAAGGGCCTAAAGCAATAATTGGTGACAATTTAAATTTGCACTTAAATATTAAAATTATTCAAGAATGCGAGGCCAATAATATTAGATTAATAGCACTACCCCCGAATACAACGCAACTTCTTCAGCCACTCGATGTGGTTTATTTTCCAACAATCAAATTATATTGGAGGAAGATTCTCAATACATGGAAGGAGTTCTAACAATTTGAAGTCGGGTTTTAGGAAATGCCGAATATATTCTTTAAATAGGGAGCAGGTTTTAAACCGTTTGAGTACTCGTCATGTTAGCAACAGTTTTATTACCAATGCACGAAGTGACTCAATGAAAACAAGACAATTAAGAAGAAAAAAAAAGGTTAAATGTACCGTCTGGGACAGCTGTCAAAATCGGAAACGCCAACGGCAATTTATAAATTTTATGATTTGTTTTAATTTTCTAATCCTGAAAAAAATACTGTTTTAATATTTTGATAATTATGTACATCTGTTAAAATCGTAACAAATAATCGTTTTTACAACTTGACAGCTGTCAAAAAAATAATTATAACCAACAGCACTGTTGAATCTAAATTTGACAGCTGTCAAAATCGAGAACGACGACGATTGTTTACAAACTTTATAATTTTTTTAAATGCTGTTTTTCTACTTTGACAATTGCATCTGTGAAATTCGCAACAAATAATCGTTTTTACAATTTGACATCTGTCAAAAAAATAATTATAACCAACAGCACTGTTGAATCTAAATTTGACAGCTGTCAAAATCGAGAACGACGACGATTGTTTACAAACTTTATAATTTTTTTAAATGCTGTTTTTCTACTTTGACAATTGCATCTGTCAAAATTCGCAACAAATAATCGTTTTTACAATTTGACAGCTGTCAAAAAAATAATTATAACCAACAGCACTGTTGAATCTAAATTTGACAGCTGTCAAAATCGAGAACGACGACGATTGTTTACAAACTTTATAATTTTTTTAAATAACTTTGACAATTGCATCTGAAATTCGCAACAAATAATCGGACAACTTGACAGCTGTCAAAAAAATTTATAACCAACAGCACTGTTGAATCTAAATTTGACAGCTGTTTTCAAAATCGAGAACGACGACGATTGTTTACAAACTTTATAATTTTTTTAAATGCTGTTTTTCTACTTTGACAATTGCATCTTCAAATTCAGACAACAAATAATCGTTTTTACAACTTGACAGCTGTCAAAAAAATAATTATAACCAACAGCACTGTTGAATCTAAATTTGACAGCTGTCAAAATCGAGAACGACGACGATTGTTTACAAACTTTATAATTTTCTAAATGCTGTTTTTCTACTTTGACAATTGCATCTGTGAAATTCGCAACAAATAATCTAATCTTAGAAATACAATACAACCGCCGAACAAACAGCTACGATAAATACTCTGACAGTTACAAATCTGAAACTAAAATTTGGTAAAAAAAAAACATTTTGTTTGTATGATTTGATTTGAAACCCCTGTCAAAATCGTAACAAACAAATATCAATTTTTCTTGGACAATTTGTGAGGTGTCAAAATATTTTAGCTATCACATCTGTCAACATAATAATAATAATAAGAAAAATTATATCAAAAACAAATGTTGACATTTAAATTTATAATTTGACAGCTGTCAAAACCTGGAAATCACGACGGTTGTTGGACAAATTTTATCATTTCTTAAAACTTCTAATCTTAAAAAAAATGCTGTTTTTTGTTTTGACAATTGTATCTATTAAAATCCCAACAAATAATCATTTTTACAATTTGAAAGCTTGAGAAATAAATTTTTTCTAGCCACCAAACAAACGGCTACGACAAATACTGTGACAGGTACAACTCTAAAACGTGCAAAATCTGAAAAAAAAGCCATTCTGTTTGTATGTTTCGTTCGGGAAGGATCAAAACCGTAACAAACAAATAATTTGTTCAATTTGACAGGTGTCAGAAATAATTTAACTATCAAGGCTGTCAGAATAATAAGAAAACATTATAACAAAAACAAATTTTGATAAGTATTTAAATTTAAAATTTGGGAGCTGTCAAAAGAGTTAACAATAACTGTGATTTCAATTTTATAATCTAAAAAATCCTGTTTTCTCGACCAAGAGTAATAGAAAAAAATAATAAAAACAATAGTTTCTTGACTACAGATTTTAAAACTATAAAATTTACAATTTGATAGCTGGAAATCTTCAATTTTTTCAGACACCAAACAATCAGCTACGAGAAATACTGTGAAACAACTGTTAAAATTGCAAAATCTGTGAAAAAAAACCATTCTGTTTGATGTTTTAATTTGAATAAAACGTTGTCAAAACCGTAACAAACAAATAATTTTTCTCAATTTGCAGGTGACAAATAATTTAACTATCAGAACTGTCAGAATAATCAAAAACATTATAACGACAAATGTTGATAATATTTAAATTTATAATTTGAAGCTGTCAATTGTGGAAATCACGACGGTTGTTGGACAAATTTTACAATTTCAAAAAAATGCTGTTTTTGTTTTAGGTTTTTCATAAGATGCAGTCGAACTGTTAAGTTCCTTTTATCATCTGGCACCTCATTTTCATAGTACAGACATTGAGAAAAAGAATTTTCAACTGTTCACAAAAGAAGGGGATTTAGTTTTTTGCAATGATGGGGAGGGTTCATGCATTGTTTTGATACAATCTGACTCATCTGAATGGCTCCTATTCTTTGATTCAATCAAAACTAGTCTTAAAATAGTATTATTGCACACAATTTGCATCACTTCCGATCGGATTCTACGCATATGGAAGAAAATTATTCCTAATGATTTGGTCATTATCCTAGAAACAATCAAATATCAGGACCATCAGGTTTTGAGGACTCATGAATACTCATGATACTTTTCTTATGCCTATGGGATAGTAGAATCAGAGAACAGTACTGGACTAAAAGTGATTGGCCACCCCGAAAAACTTTAGAACCTGGAGAGCTAAATGTTATCAATACTACTATGGTGCCACCAGAAAAGGTTTTGTTGCCTCCTCTCCATATCAAATTGGGATTGAGAAACAATTTATAAAATCGCTGCAAAATGATGGGGGCAATTTTAAATATCTATGTACTTAGAAAAATCCCCAAGTTGTTTGAAAAAGAGTTTTTTGGCCTCAATATAATTTACTTTGTGGAAATTATGAATGAGAAGGAAAAAAAGCTTGGGTATCGTTCAAGGATCTTGACTACAAAACCATTGTTCAAAGGATGGTAGCAGCTTACGAAGCTCAAGGCTGCAAGATGAGCTTGAAGGTCGATTTTTTTACATTATTTTCCTGAAAACCTGGAAGCTTAGATTGAAGAACCACCAGGATGTCGGTGATATCGAGAAACGGTATCAAGGAAGATGGGATGTCACTATGCTCGCAGACTACTGTTGGATTAAGCGGGGAACTAAAGATGGAAATCGGAAAAGGATTTTATCTTAAAGGAAATAATGTTTCATTGGTTGTAAAAAATATTATGTTTGATAATTTTGAATTTTTTAAAACATATAATTCAAAATATAAAAATATTCATGCAGCTGACAAAAAATATTTTTTGCAGACCTGTGTGTAATCAATCAGATGGATCGACAATTGAATATCTGAATCAACTAATCCAATGGAGCAATTGTGGATATGGATACTGAGTTGGTAACAATGACAGGTTTTTCCTTCGATTTTTCAATCATACAATATTGAGTTTTCTAACGACATTTTTTTAAAGATTTTTTGACATTTTTTAGGGTTTTTTTTTCTAAGACCTATTTTAGGTTTTTTCTCGAAACTTAGACATAAGTTTATTTAATGTTTTGATACAATCTTCAGTTGCAATTTTCTTGGAATTTTCTCACAAGTTTCCTAGATTTTTTTTTAAATATTTTTCTTACAGTTAGATTCGATTTTTCCTAAATTTTTTAAGATTTTTTTCTTAAATCTCCTACAGTTTTTCTTTAGAATTTTCTAGATTTTTTGACACCATTTTTTGTAATTTTTTAAATATTTTTCTTGATAGTTTCCTTAAGGTTTTGTTATTTCTTTTTAAAATTGTTTTTGCCGCGCTTTTTAAGGTTTTCTTGCCTTTTTAAAACCGATTTGTTGCAGCTTTCTTTCAGTTTTTCTTAGATTTTTTTTTAATTTTTGTTGGAATTTTATTTTAGATTTATTTAATGTTTTCATGCAATCATGCAATCTTCAGTTGTCTTACGAATTTCCTACAATGTTCTTAACGCAATTTCCTTGGAATTTTCTCACAAGTTTCCTGGATTTTTTTGACATTTTTCTTACAGAGTTAGATTAGATTTTTTCTGAAATTTTTCCTAAATTTTTTAAAGATTTTTTCTTAAATCTCCTACAGTTTTTCTTTAGAATTTTCTAGATTTTTTGACACCATTTTTTGTAATTTTTTTAAATATTTTTCTTGATAGTTTCCTTGAGGTTTTGTTACTTCTTTTTAAAATTGTTTTTGTCGCATTTTTTAGGTTTTCTTGCAATTTTAAAACCGATTTGTTGCAACTTTCTTTCAGTTTTTCTTAGATTTTTTTTTAATTTTTGTTGGAATTTTATTTTAGATTTATTTAATGTTTTCATGCAATCATGCAATCTTCAGTTGTCTTACGAATTTCCTACAATGTTCTTAACGCAATTTCCTTGGAATTTTCTCACAAGTTTCCTGGATTTTTTTGACATTTTTCTTACAGAGTTAGATTAGATTTTTCCTGAAATTTTTCCTAAATTTTTTAAAGATTTTTTCTTAAATCTCCTACAGTTTTTCTTTAGAATTTTCTAGGTTTTTTGACACAATTTTTTGTAATTTTTTAAATATTTTTCTTGATAGTTTCCTTAAGGTTTTGTTATTTCTTTTTAAAATTGTTTTTGTCGCGTTTTTTAGGTTTTCTTGCAATTTTAAAACCGATTTGTTGCAGCTTTCTTTCAGTTTTTCTTAGATTTTTTTCAATTTTTGTTGGAATTTTATTTTAGATTTATTTAATGTTTTCATGCAATCATGCAATCTTCGCAATCTTCAGTTGTCTTACGAATTTCCTACAATGTTCTTAACGCAATTTCCTTGGAATTTTCTCACAAGTTTCCTGGATTTTTTTGATATTTTTCTTACAGAGTTAGATTAGATTTTTCCTGAAATTTTTCCTAAATTTTTTAAAGATTTTTTTCTTAAATCTCCTACAGTTTTTCTTTAGAATTTTCTAGATTTTTTGACACCATTTTTTGTAATTTTTTAAATATTTTTCTTGATAGTTTCCTTAAGGTTTTGTTATTTCTTTTTAAAATTGTTTTTGTCGCGTTTTTTTAGGTTTTCTTGCAATTTTAAAACCGATTTGTTGCAGCTTTCTTTTAGTTTTTCTTAATTTTTTTATTTATTTTTGTTAGAATTTTATTTTAGATTTGTTTCAAATTTTTGTTAATTTTAAATAATATCGAAGGCTTCCACGATCTAAGTCTCTGTTATGAGAGCTTTCGCGTTTTAACCGCATCATAGTAAAGTACAATACGAAATAAAATTAAACAAAAATGAAAAGTAAAAATAAAATACAAAAATATATACAACTTACTCAAACTCGACGTTTCGCCACTAGTATAAGTGGCTTCTTCAGGAGCAAAACTAGGTGAGGGGCGCCTTCTGACCTTCTGACTTTAATTTTTGGATTTTCTTCATTTTTAAGGTTTTTTTTTGGAATTATCTTGGATTTTTTTTAATATTTTGTAGTTATCGTCTTTTAGGATTTTCTTACTCTTTGCTTATAAATCATTAATAATCATATAAGTTTTTTACAATTTTCAATTGTTTCGTAATTGTTTCACAGTTGTTTTATAATCGTTTCAGAGTTTTTTTTTTTGATTCAGCACTTAAACTAAGACAATTGAAAGAATTCAAAGATCTGAGCGAGCTGGCTGATTCTCGATCTCGACCACCCTACATCTAAGGTCAACGTTCGCAGGGCAGTCTCCATCGACGATGGAATGCTTCTAAATTAGGAGGAACCACCACCATCTCTCCTAAGGTAAGCTTACCATAGAGGAGACACAGCCTACCAAACACATTCTCAGCTTGAAGAGCTGAACACCTAGAGACAAAGTGGCTCAGAGATCTCTAGTCCAGTCTCAGCAAAGCGAAGATCGATCACAGAATTCTTTCCTATCAATTTTCAATTTTCTTGCAGTTTTTTTTTTACATTTTACTTAAATTTTCTGCATTTGTTTTACTGTTTCTTTAGATTATTTTAAAGGTACTTTTCTTGGTATTTTTCTTAGATGTTTTTATAATTATTTTTACAATTTTCCATTCCGAAAGTCTCCTCTCGATTTCATCGTCCTTCTAGTTTTTGCAGCTTTAATATTAAATTTAAAAGAAGGCAAAAAAATCAGCAGATCTCGATCTAATTTATCACTAAATTAAATTTACTCTTGCTCGCTAAATTAGACATTAAATCCAACAGATTTAATACATAACCGCTAATACCTGCCTACTCGATATCTGACAGAATCCCCCCGATATAATTAATTTTACGATTATCTCATTAAATATTTGAGAATGTAAAACCGTCTCTAATAAATGAACCTCCTCCTCGAATATACCACGATGCACAAGGTTAAACTTTAATCTTCAACCCTCCAACAAGTAGAAATTATGAAGCCCGGCCGAATTAAGCCATCATCTAAATGAGCCGCAATTTTTCCCTCTCTCCGGTTTAATTGGCAATTTTATTCAATCTAAAAGTGACAATTAACGAAATCGTATTTCCCCAATCTCCTATTTAAATTCTTCGAATCGAAACGTGCATCGTATATTTTTTATTATCAATACTACTACCGGATAAGGTTCCCACACGAATTTGCATCCAGTATCCAGTGATCGTATTTCTTATTCTGTTTCGTATTTTTCTCTTTTACTTCCCATTTTATCCGGCGGTTTTTGGGGCGGGCATCTACTAAAGTATCGCCCCGGTAATCGCTAATTTGAATTGCATTCTCGTAATTCACTCAAAATTGATGCATGGCCTTCGATGGTAACCGAATAACTCTCTATGCCGGCCGGCCGTGGTAGGATGGGAACCGGAGGAACTCTAATCAAAGAAACAAAGAACGGGAAAGGAGAAATAAATAAATATAAATAAAAAAGAAACAAAATAAACCGGAACCTTTATCTTAATTCGATTTAGTACTTTGGCGATGCTAATTTTTTTCTCGGTTCAAAATTCGTTTCTTTTTATTTTTTTCTCCTTTTTTTATTCGCGGGATAAGGATGATGTATTAAGGTAGAAACGTTTAATTAATTTTGTTTCGAGTCGAAGCGAAATTGATTCGGTTGATTTAGGGAAGATACTACTCTTTTAAGTGTGTGTCATGGCCGTCTTGTGTTGGTAGGAACACAAGACATCGAAGGTACTATGGTTAAAATTAAAAAGAAAGCATGGAAAACCGCATGGTCAACAAAAGGTTTTTTATTGACCAAGAAGAAAACGTTTTTGCTGTTCATATCACCACAATGGCAAGATTTGGGTTTTCAGTTACTACGTTTGACTTTAGATGATCTTAGAAGAGAGAATTTAGAAAAATTACCAGTTTTAGACAGAACCTTCCTGGGCAGGACTGGCTGAGATCTTTCCTGAATCATCATCTCACACTGACTCAAAGATTTGCCCAAAATATATCTCATGCTACAGCTGCAACAAAGATCCTGCTACAGCCGAACCAACTTGGGTTGGTTCGATTATCAAATTTTTGGCCTAAAGCAATAATTGGTGACAATTTAAATTTGCACTTAAATATTAAAATTATTCAAGAATGCGAAGCCAATAATATTAGATTAATAGCACTACCCCCAAATGCAACACATCTTCTTCAGCCACTCGATGTGGTTTATTTTCGATCAATGAAACTATATTGGAGGAAGATTCTCAATTTACATGGAAGGAGTTCTAACAATTTGAAGTCGGGTTTTAGAAATGCCGAATATATCCTTTAAATAGGGAATGAAAGGTTTGAGAAGATACTCGTCATGTTAGCAACAAATGTTAGCATTTGCACAGTTTTATCAAGCATTTAACCAAAACACGAAGTGACTCAATGCAAACAAGACAATTAAGAAGAAAAAAAACCGTTAAATGTACCGTCTGGGACAGCTGTCAAAATTGGAAACGCCGACGGCAATTTATAAATTTTATGATTTGTTTTAATTTTCCAACCCTGAAAAAAATACTGTTTTTATATTTGGATAATTATGTACATCTGTTAAAATCGTAACAAATAATCGTTTTTACAATTTGACAGCTGTCAAAAAATTAATTATAACCAACTGTCAAAGTAGAGAACGACGACGATTGTTTACAAACTTTATAATTTTTTTTTAATTTTTCCAAACTTGAAAAAATGCTGTTTTTCTACTTTGACAATTGCATCTGTGAAATTCGTAACAAATAATCGTTCTTACAATTTGACAGCTGTCAGAAATACAATTTTTGTCAACCGCCAAACAAACGGCTACGAGAAATACTGTGACAGTTACAAATACTGAAACTGCAAAATTTGGTTAAAAAATACATTTTGTTTGTATGATTTTACTTGACGGAAACCCCTGTCAAAACCGTAACGAACAAATAATTTTTCTTACAATTTGACAGGTGTCGGAAATATTTTAATTATCACATCTGTCAAAATAATAAGAAAAAATTATAACAAAAACAAATGTTGACATTTAAATTTATAATTTGACAGCTGTCAAAATCGGAAATCACGACGGTTGTTGGACAAATTTTATCATTTCTTAAAACTTCAATAATAATCTTAAAAAAATGCTGTTTTTTGTTTTGACAATTGTATCTATTAAAATCCCAACAAATAATCATTTTTACAATTTGACAGCTGTCAGAAATACTTCAATTTTTTCCAGACACCAAACAAACAGCTACGAGACATACTGTGACAGGTACAACTATTAAAACCGCAAAATCTGAAAAAAAAAACCATTCTGTTTGTATGTTTTTATTTGACGGAAACCGTTGTCAAAACCGTAACAAACAAATAATTTTTCTGACAATTTGACAGGTGTCAGAAATAATTTAACTATCACAACTGTCAAAATAATAAGAGAAAATTATAGCAAAAATAAATGTTGTTAAGTATTTAAATTTATAATTTGACAGCTGTCAAAATAGGTAACAATAACTGTCATTTACAATTGTATAATCGAAAAAAATCCTGTTTTCTCGACCAAGAGTAATAGAAAAAAATAATAAAAACAATTGTTTCTTGCCTACAGATTTTAAAACTATAAAATTTACAATTTGACAGCTGTCAGAAATACTTCAATTTGTTTCAGCCACCAAACAAACAGCTACGAGAAATACTGTGATAGGTACAACTACTAAAACCGCAAAATCTGAAAAAAAAACCATTCTATTTGTATGTTTTTATTTGACGGAAACCGCTGTCAAAATCTGTAACAAACAAATAATTTTTCTTACAATTTGACAGCTGTTAGATATATTTTAACTATCACATCTGTCGAAATAGCGAGGAAAAATTTTAACAGAAGTAAATGTTGAAATTTAAATTTATAATTTCCTAACTGTCAAAATCGTTATTTATAATTTTATAATCTACAAAATCCTGTTTTCTCGACCAAGATCTTGTAATAGAAAGAAAAATTAAAAATAAAAACAATAGTTTCTTGCATACAGATTTTAAAACTATGAAATTTATAATTTGACAGCTGTCATAAATATATTTGATTGCTAAACTGTCAAAATCTGAAATAATCTAAATAGAATTAGGAAATCTACAAAAAAAGACAAATTTTATAATTTCTTAAAATTTTCAATCTTAAAAAAATGCTGGTTTTTGTTTTGACAATTGTATCTATTAAAATCCCAACAAATAATCATTTTTACAATTCGACAGCTGTCAGAAATACTTAAATTTTTTCCAGCCACCAAACAAACAGCTACAAGAAATACTGTGACAGGTACAACTACTGAAACAGCAAAATCTGAAAAAAAACATTCTGTTTGTATGTTTTTATTTGACGGAAACCGCTGTCAAAACTGTAACAAACTAATAATTTTTCTGACAATTTGACAGGTGTCAGAAATAATTTAACTATCACAACTGTCAAAATAATAAGAAAAAATTATATCAAAAAAAAACAAATGTTGATAAGTATTTAAATTTATAATTTGACAGCAATCTCAAAATAGGTAACAATAATTGTATCATTTACAAATAATCATTGTATAATCGAAAAAATCCTGTTTTCTCGACAAACAAATAGCTAATAGAGAAAAAATAATAAAAACAATTGTTTCTTGCCTACAGATTTCAAAACTATAAAATTTACAATTTGACAGCTGTCAGAAATAATTTAAATACTTCAAAATAATAAGAAAAATTTTTTCCATTTGCCACCAAACAAATCAGCTACGACAAATACTGTGACAGTTACTAAAATAATTTTTTTACAATTTGACAGGTGTCAGAAAATATTTTAACTATCACAACTGTCAAAATAATAAGAAAAAATTATAACGAAAACAAATGTTGATAAGTATTTAAATTTATAATTTGACAGCTGTCAAAATAGGTAACAATAACTGTCATTTACAAGCCCCGATTTACGGTAATTGATTGTCTCCTTCCTCTTCCCTTCCCCCAATTTTAATAAGAACGAAAAAATAAAAAAATTTAGTTACTTTATTATTATTTTTTGAACTAATCATCGCCTCGAACCCCAAACGCCTCGTACATCTACATATATAACCGGGCTCGAAATTTAGGCAACAGTAATCAATCAAAACAACAATCAGAAGGTCTTGTACGCTGGGGTTAAACTGCTGCGCTTGAGGTCGATATATGCAAACGTATTAACATTTCAGTGCAGTACGTGACGCGTCAGCGCTTGGGTATGCCTCTGACGTTTAATTTGTGCACATAATTGGATCTACGACCCCTTCTGCCTTTATTATTACTTTTTTTTTTCGAAAACTCTCGTGTAGAGGAATTACCTTCCATCCTCTGCCCCCCCCTTTTTCTTTTATAGGAAACAGTATCTAAATCCTCTCTCTCTCTCTTTTTTTCATTTATATGTATGTAAAATATAGGGTGATTAAAAAAATTTAAAAAAAGATTAATCAAAGAGGCTAACCCTTGCAAGCAATAACGGTGACATTTATTTCGAAAAATTACTCCATCAATACCATGCACCTTCGTTCTCCCCCCAGTATTAAAATTCTAAATTGGCCATCGGCTCGACAATTAGCCTCTCTCAAAGTAAAATTAGAATTCTGTTACGATCTGTGTGTACGGATGAGAAAGAGAGACGACCACTGTCCGCACACAGATATTCGATGGGACCCTTTTTAATGAAACGTTCTCTCGTATATTGGTACTCCTGATACCCTTCCTTCACATCTATATATACATCTCTCTCTTTCTACGTTTTCGCTAACCTGTATTGTACAGTGCAAATTAGATGCACACCTACCCGGAAATAAAGATGCTATATATCGTCCTTTGAGTTGATTAGCCGGGGAATGTTGATTGCAAAATGTGTCCACCGTCTAGTATTTCAATTTATTCCTGTATAGGTTGGATAAAACTGTAATTAATTCAAATAATATTTTTTTTTCTTGGGCGTTGCAGCTCTAACTACGTACAATACGATTGTGTCTCCATATTCGAAACAGCTTCGTTCGAATTTATTTTATCGGGTTGTGCCGGCATCATTCCGGGGATACGAGAGGAAATTTAGCTGTCACTCTATATATACGACAGAGTTTAAATTACTTTGCTTATATCTCTACAAATATATCCGTATATGCATGCATATACACATGTTGTACATCATTTTCAACGTGTGGTATGGTGTGGACGATTTTTTTTTAATTTGCATACGTAATTAGATGAGGAACAAATACAGAACTCGAGAGTTCGAAAGTTTTGTTTTTTCGTCAATACTGGATATGGATTGTGTTTCGATACGGTCTAACTCGATATAAATTAGGGTAAACGGAGCAGTCGTTGGCCCCTGGCACACTGATTGGTCACCAATTCATAAGAATGTCCAGTGGACACAGTGACAACACTGAGATCGTCAATAGTTCCATTTTTGTGTTGGTTAAGGTTAAGAATATGATCTTTCAAAAGCTATCGAAGAGGTCGAAAGAGGGGGTTCCAATTAGAACAGTTTGCCGAAAATATATCAATAAAGCAAGGTCCACACTTCAATTTCGATCTTCCAGTAAGTTTGTTAAGATCTCCAATGGACCACCTCCAATTCTCAATACCACCACCGAATAAAAAGACTTGCCAGAATGAATAATAGATTTCCTCGTCGTAAAGAAGAGGTCCAAACCTCAATTAAGCAATTCCTTGATGATAATGCCAATTACCAATAATTACCGTGATGATGGTTGGTATAAAGCATTTCTTAAGAGACATCTTGAATTGACTGAAAGAAAATCTAAAGCTATAAAATGAGCATATTCCAGGATAAGTGAATCAGAGATCAGAAAATGGTTTCAAGAAATTAAATAGTTGTTACCTAAAAGGAATATGTTTTGATACTATTCTCCCCATTCTCCCAAACGTATTTTCAATGGAGATGAGATGGAGCGTTTCACACATTTAGACCGTAAACTGAGCAGTCTTTGTACCTAACTAGAAATTATTCTTATCGCATTATATCCGAATGCTTCAACCTGCGAACGTTTCGACGTTTAAACCACTGAAGAATACCTGAAGAAAAGGCATACTTGAATGGAGGGACACTCAGCCTACAGAAGAACTTATAAAAAAAGCATTTGCCCCATTATTGATCTGTGTGATTTCTATAACTTTACGCCCAGAGATAATTAGATAGTGATACAAAATCGAACTTTCCGAATCGGAATGGGATGAAACCAAAAGCAAATGAAAGTTATGACGTTTTCCATAACAAAACCCTCTAGGCTTTTTTTTTTTTTAGGTTAGTGCTAGTTTTTTTTTCCACTCATTTGAAGTTGGTGATTTTGGAAGGCTGTCTAACAACTGATCATCATCAAAACTTGATTTTTTTAGCCTCAAATAAAGTAAAAACATCGTTTTTTCTAGGACAATCTAGAAGAATAGAAGATACCACAACAAAACCAGACGAGTCAAAAAATTCCAAAATTTTCCTCCTCGAGAATGACGATGAAAATTTATCGAGCAAGACTATGAAAACAGCAGAGAATAAAGAACTAGGAGAAGCAATGTTTAAGTGGTTCTTGCAGCAGCGAACATTAGAGAACCCTCTTTCAGGCCCGATTATTTGTGAAAAAGCCATGCTTTTTGCTTGGACTTAAGTGGAGAGAAGCTTTCAGCAGGCACTAAAGCTGCTGAAAACTTCATTGAAACTTTTAAGATTGCTTCCAAAAGAGAATCAAGTGCTCCTGGTCATAAAGTTAGCAAAGATTACCTCTACTCATGATAGGAAAATCAAAGAATTCCAGGGCATTCAAAAATGTTAAAACACTTCCCGTTATCTACAAAAATCAAACGAAGGCTTGGATGACGGCTGCTTCATTTACGGAGTGGTTGGATGAAGTGTTCATACCTGAAGTTAAAAACCATCAAAAGGCATTAGGAAAAGAAGGCAGCAAGGTGCTGTTACTTCTAGATAATGCACCCACCCACCCCACTGAAAACCTGCTACAGAGAGATGAGAGATTCAGATTGAAAATGGCATTGATGGTCTGCCGCAGGCACCTAGGCGCTAGCCCATATCCTGCATTTTCGGGTGCCACACCGCACATAACAAGTTATGTACCTCGAAACTGTCACCCACTACCTCACCGCCCGCACGAGACCGACACCTCTCGGAGAGGACCGGCGAGCCGGAGGGCTCCTCTCCCCCGTGCTACCCATGTTAGACAAGTTTCCTTGTCAGCGTTAGACGGGTCACCGCTGGAGACGCTTTAGCGGACTCCTACCTCACATCTAACCCCACGGTGCCTAGGCCTCCTTGCGGATGGCTACTATCGGCCAAGCGTGGGAAACGGAATCTGGCCGTGAGGTACAACCAGCCCGCCCGTGAATTAAGCCTGAACTACGGGGACGGCCGGGCCGAAGCCCTACCCCAAAATGCCAACCACGCCAACTCTTTCGCCCCTCCGGCGATCAAGTATCCGCGGCAGCTACAGTGAAACCGTAGGGTCCCAGAATCACCGAGTTGTTTTAGGATGAAACCAAAGGTTTCCCCAACCAGACAACCAGCGGGTGGACTACTCCTCGGCGAACCGAGTTTTATCCTCCCCTACTATCTTCGCCAAATTCTCTCGCCATGCCCGTTTCCCTGAGTGTGGCCACCAAGGATGGGGTAGTGCAGCTGCAGAGTAGAGAGAGATGAGAGATGGACGATTTCGAGCAATGTTTTTGCCAACAAATGTAACGAGTTTGTTGCAGCCTATGGACCAGTCGGTTGTCGAAACCATGAAGCGCCATTACAGGAAGCAATTAATTAGAAAACTGTTGATAGAAAATGAAAATGAAGAAGGGATTGTGGCTCATCATAAAAAAATTAATTAATTGCTCGTACATGGTGGCGAAAGCGTGGAATATGGTTAAGGCGACAACATTGAGGAAGGCTTGAAACAAATTGAAAGTAATTTCAACTAAGGAGGAGCTACAGAAAGAGAAGGAAAAAAAAACAGCGCCAAAAGAAGAGGATGAGTGAGGTGAGGAAAATGGTTAAGTTACGGTTGAAGTAATCAGAGATATCATCATAAACATTCGCGGATGTTCCGAGTGCAGTGCCGAAGATGTAGGAGAGTGGATGTTATGTGATTCGACAGATCCCGGATTCCAGCTTCTCGATGATGATGAACTCGTCTAAAGTGTTGTGACAGCAGGAACTGAGGAACCAGAAGACAATGACTTCACTCTTGACCCAGACGAGGGGTCGACTGCGAGTGAAGCATTCGCAGGACTAGACACCGCGCTTAAATGGATGGAGCGGAAAAATCCAATTATTCGGATCTTTGATTATCCGGATCGGGTCCGTTTCCAATTAATCCGGATAACTGAAGTTCTACTGTATTTCTAAACTTTCAATTGTTTCAAGTTTTCAAGTTTCTAAATGTTTTCGAAAGTTTAGAAATATATAAAAATAAGTCATGTGTAATGAACTGTGTCAACGGACCTATCCCGCATTCGTCATTGTTTTCGTTAATCGGAAATTAATGATGCGTATCGGTTTGACCGTGCATAACATTTAGGTTACCTATTTTTGTAGATTTTATTTTAATTTAGTTTTATTATCGCCTTAATGATAGCATTGCTGTTGAAACGCGTCGGTGTTTTTAGTTAAAACTTTTTTGGTGTTTAGTGGGTTAAAGTGTTTACTGTTCTACTTCTACACCAAGAGATCCAGTGAAGAAAAACCGATTAAACTTCATCTAAACAGGAGGTCTTGCCGATTAAAAATTAAATTATTGTTCATCTACATAATTGCGACTGTTATTAATAACTAAAACGTAGATGTAATTATTGAGTTTACAACTTGATAACAATTTTTTTTTGTTTAATTTAGTATTAATCGAAACAGCATCCTACACAGTAATTAATAATAAGATCTGCGATATTAAATCGCTTTGATTCAAAGGAACGATATCCCAGCAAAAGGTACGGTGTACAAAATTATGACTCAAGGAAGAATTTAATTAAGCGCAGAGCAATATTATTTTACCCCCTTCTAGGAGGCCAATCAACCCCATGCAGGCTTCGCACAACTTAATCAAATCGACGGGGTGTATGAAAAACGGGGGCCAAAAAAAAAAAACGATAAAAAGATTAATTTTCACGCGAAAATATATGAAAATAAAAAAAAACCATTCCTGATGTATTCCTCGTACGGTGGTCTCATCATTTACAACTGAAAGATGATGTATACACACGACTAAGAACTTTTACCGTTGCTGTTGTCGTCGTAAGTTAAAACGGCTGTATAAAAACTACTTTAAATATTTCACGAGTTTAGTTTGCGGATAAATCGTCTTCTCATGAAATATACAAACCCGAGCGTAGAGAACTGCCACGCAGCCGGATACCACCATTTATCTGCGTGGCGGTTGGAACTATGATCATTACTGCGACCGAGGCAGCTTTCTTCTTTCGTCACAGTAACGCCGATCCACATCCTCCTCCCCCTCCCGCGCACACACATATCCTTAAGGAGAGGATGTGTTGGTCCAGGAAAAGCCGGAGGTGGTGGAGGAGGAGGGAAAAAAAGGGAAAACCGGGCAGAGTTTTATTATAAAAACGACAAACTTCAGTCACGTCCTGATGTGTATTTATGGATATCTGACAGTGAATAAACGAGTTTGTTTCTTTGTCTCTGACAACTGTATTATATTCGCTGCGTGATGCGATGTGCGAGAACCATCCTCTCTCTATATCGGCTTATATACGCGAGCTTTACACCACTTATTCATCTTGAAGTTATTATATATACAGGGTGTTTCGTCATAGTGACAAAAAACTAATTATGTCGAAGGACATTTTTGTTACTGATTTCTCCTCTATTCCTAATTTCCGATTGTGGTTAGCAATTTTGGTCGTCTTGTGCAAGCTAAAATTTATTTTTATTAACATCAGCTATCTTCCTACCTAGCTAGTTGGTTGGTTGGTCAAATGGCAGACTTAGGTAAGAAGATGGGAAGCAGGAAAGCAGCTTCGAGTTCAATCAGTTGATCAAACTTGATCAGATCGTCAGGATGAATCAGTTTCGACTTCAACACCAGCACGATCATTAATCGATATTAAACAAAATATTAACAAAAGATAGCATTTTTATAAAGACCCTGATTGGATTTATTGCTCTGGATGTTAGAGATGGTTATGTGGCACTGTCACACAAGCTATCGTTTCTTTTTCTTTTTCATACAACATAACTTACCACATCTGCCAATTTAATCCGGGTCTTAGTAGACGCCAAACTTGAATGTGCTGGACCTTCCCCGTTGTGGTGTACAATGGAGTGTAATGGAAAATGTTTAGCCATCATTAGTGTGAAGGGTAAGAAAAGTTAAAATTAATTAGGACAAACAATGAAAACATAAAAATCAAAACAAAGGTATGATCAATGATCGTGATGGCATCGCTTGGTGTTTGTTGATGTGGAATTCTAGGTGGATTCTGTGGTGGTGGAAATATGGGTGATCTTGACAAGTAAGGGAGGCCTGTCAAGGTTCATGGCTTCCAGAGGGGGTGGTCACCCTTTCAAGAGTATTTGTTTTTGGTAAGAGTGGCCTCGTGCTGTAGTAAGATTGGAAGAAATTGACATTTCATTTACAAAAAAAATAGGTCAAATGTCAATTTATTCCACTGAAGAACGAGGCAACTTGAAAACCAGCAGCTGTAATTTTTAAAACACTGCTTTAAAAAAAATGAGTTCGGAACTGTCACGTTCAATAAACAAGATGCATTTTGGAGGAAGTTTTTTCAACTTTGTAATCGATGACCCTGTCAAATATAAAGGCAGGCTTGAGGGCTACAAGAAAGGGCAAAGAATTTTGACAGCAGTAGGAAACGGACGTCCATGATTCAATTTCTCTGTAGGTTGGTCCGTCTATATCAGGTTTAAATTTAGATTTAGTTGAGGGTGATATTGCACTGCGATCTGTTCTATCTATTGTGCCCCCCCTTGCATAAACAGTAAGCTCTGCCGGGATTTGCCAACCTAACATCTTTAATGAACTGCAATAACTGTGATGGTGTCAGAGAAGGTGTTTCTTCTTCGTTGATCTCCGCTTGACTCGGAGTTTGAGTTTCTGGTCCGAATACCCGTGCACATGTTCCTTTGTCGATTTTAGAACCATCCACATACCATTTGATCGTGTTTTTTTTTAAAGGAATAGGTGGTGGATTCTCCCATAATTTCTCTCTTGTTACTTAGCTTCGTAAGAAAGTTCTTTTCGAAGCTGTATTTCCTAACCATGTGATCGTTCGAGGGTCACTTCGAGGGTGAGAAGAGTTCTGTTTGAGATGTCTAAGCTCTCTAGTACGGAGGCTAGTCTGTGCAGTGCTGCAAAGAGTCCACTCCCTCCACCACTATGTGAAAGGGGGTGTGAGCATGCGGATATTAACCGTTGCAGCTGGGCAAGAACATTCCTGGTTGTTACTTGACAAACGAGATATTTTCGTTTGTAAAGTCCTAATTTCCGATTATGGTTAGCAATTTTGGTCGTCTTGTGCAAGCTAAAATTTATTTTTATTAACATCAGCTATCTTCCTATCTAGCTAGTTGGTTGGTTGGTAAAATGGCAGACTTAGGTAAGAAGATGGGAAGCAGGAGAGCAGCTTCGAGTTCAATCAGTTGATCAAACTTGATCAGATCGTCAGGATGAATCAGCTTCGACTTCAACACCTGCTGGGCAAGAACATTCCTGGTTGTGACTTGTGTGACTTTCTGAAACCGGGTTACCGCGTAGAAGCAGAGTTCTAGAAAGCATCTTTTTAATCTATAACTGCCTATTATAACTTAACACCTTCCAGGTACTGTCATAATAAGCTATCATTCGCATTTGCCATTTACATGACATCGCAAATTTATAATTGTAAGGTGAAGCTAACAATCAAATAATCAACTCAAACTATTGATACTATTTATAAACCTACTGACAGATTCATGTTTGTTGAATGACACACGCCTACTAACAAAAAGCAATGAAATGATGAAAACTTGACAGACCATGCCTACATCTTTTTTGAGGTGACAAATGGTGGAACTGGTACTAGTTCCTACAAGCCGCAGTCGAAAAAGGGTTCTCTCTGCTGTGATTGGGACGCTTTTATTACCGAACTAGATCTTAGAACAGCAACAATGACTACAACCGATAAGACATCATACCAGCTATGCACGAAGGCACTGAGAGAAGCATACAGAAATAACACCTACAGACTAAGCAGTGACAGCGCGCCATATTGGTGGAATAACGAAATTCACAAAAATCGTAGAGAATGTACAGCTGCGAGAAGACTACTAACACGGAATGTAGGAAACCCTAAGATCCCCGATAATGGCAAGGCAGAAATAGAGAGTAGATACCGAGCGAAGAAAAACGAATTGTGCAAACAAATAAGGGCGGCAAAAAGAAAATGCTGGTCGGATTTGTGCGGCAAGCTTGAAGAAGATGTGTGGGGCAGCGCATACAAAATCTAGTCAACAATAACTTAAATATGGCTCCACATAAATCTGAGGCGATTATCTTCAAAGGGAGGAGGGATAGAGACCATGTGTGTTTCAACATAGGTACCACGGTAATGAAACCCCAGAAGACCGTCAAATACCTGGGCCTTGTTTTAGACCAACGACTCTATTTCGGGGAGCATATAAAATATGCTACAAGAAGGGCGGAAGAACGTGCGACCATGTTGGCCCGGGTGATGCCCAACATCGGCGGTCCCAGCAGCGGTAAACGTAGAATTGCATATTAGATGGCGCACCGGTGTGGCACAGCGTTCTCAACAAGAAAGTTTACTGCAACATCACGGAGAGAGTCCAAAGGAAGGCACTACTCCGCGTGGTGTCGGCTTTCCGGACGACATCTACAGCGGCGATCCCACCAACCACAGGAAAGGAAGTATTCTTTTGATAACGGAGTTGACTGCAGAGCGGCGGCAAGAACCATCACCGTCGAAAGATGGCAGCACAGATGGGATCACAACATTTCCAAAGCCCAGTGGACCAACAGGCTGATACCCACCATTAAGCCATGGTTGGACTGCACTTTCCGCAGAGTAGACTATTTCCTGACGCAGGTGCTTACAGGACACGGTGTCTTCAGGGCCTACGCCCTTAGATTCCGGATGGACAACGAGGCTGCCTGTATATACTGTGGAGAGGAGGACACGCCGGAGCACACGGCCTTCTGGTGTGACAGATGGAATCCTGTACGTTGGGAAATTTTTCGAGAACTCGGAGTCCACTTAACACCCGATAACCTGATAAGGGAAATGCTGTCCTCAGAGCAAAAATGGGCCACAATACATGACATGTTCAGGCACATAATGAAAAATAAGGAAAAGGAAGAACGTGAGAGGCAAGCGTCTCACAGGTAGTTTACCCGAACTCCTAATCCCCGTGCTGAATCGGGGGACGGGAGACGTAGGGTAAAGGAACGAAGGAAAGACAGCCCGCACCCCGAAGTTAAGTCCAAGAGGACGGTTCCAGGGTGCTACTATGGGCGGTTCGTGACGGGCCACTTTCCGACTCGCGAGTCGGTAACGTCCGGGTCTTTACTAATTTATTTTAGTCTAACCAAAATTCACTACAAAATTGATATCTATACTAACACCTATGTTTTTAATCTTTAAACTCCCCTAACGGCACTTGTTTCTCCATAATTAGGGTTTATATCGTTGTGTAGGTTTGTTCAAAGATTATAGGTTTTCCGGATTCCTTTGCGTTTGTCGTTGATTGGAGTTAATTTAATATATCACAAACGACATATGCTACCCTTCCACATCTTTTAAATAGTCCTCGTCGATGATATTTCTTTTTTTTTATCCTTCTACGCGACGTCATTATCTCCGTAGTTAAACCGCGAGAAAGACGTACTATATTAAAGATTTACAGGAAGTAAAAGTTTACGATCCATGAAATAGTTCATCAGTCACATCTCGTAGAATTTCTTAATCTTACGGTGGGACCGACTCCATATTATTACGCGGGTTATAAACGTTATATATAGTGTAAAGTCCAAAAATGAAAACGGGGGAGGACGGTTTAACGGTACATTTAACTTACGTTTAATACGATAGAAGCATCTCGCGTAATAGAATTATGAGTCGACCTCCCTCACCTTCCATCTCCAACACGTCTTCAATATAATTCCGTTTAATAATGTAGTGAAGTTCTAGCGGAGATTCGATTAAGATACGATAGATATAGATAATTTTTATACAATTATCCCCGTTCCTCCAGAAATTATCACATCGATAATATGCTTGATTTTGGAACGTGCTCCACAATAAGCACATTAACCACAATAGTTCATTTACATCCATCACTAAAATCATAACATTTGCATAATGATCTCCCATAACGGCGCTCAGCACAGCTTTGTAGTATTCGGAAAAGGGGACGAGGGAGGAGGGACCTATTATATTGGTACGTGTGTGTGTTCTGTACCGCCAATTGAATTTAATTCATCCTATTATAGTTATAGAGTAGATAGAGTACGCGGAATATGCAGGTGATATTATGGCGTCTAGAGGGCCTATACGTTAAATGATGAGTGGTTGCGTAACGTAATATCGACGGCGCCCTCTGTTAGTAAGCTCACAATACTATGTATGGGTATCTTGATATGCTGCCATTACAATAATTCTAATGGTGATGATACCATTCTGTTATGATCTAATACAGATACGATTGGAAGATGAAAAGGGTAGAATTACGCAAATTAGATTTAGGAGATAATGCGGCCTTTAGGTACTCATAAATTAATGTTAAACTAGCAATGTAAAGATGGGAATTAGGTGCAAGTTAAAAAACAATTATTTTTGTATTGAAACTGATTTTCAGTTTTAATTATACAAAAATAAGTCGCTTAATAAGCATGTATGACTGTACTGTTTTGATCGTAGAAACTGATACCTTGAACATTACACCCTTTATAATTGAGGAGCAGATTGTATTCGGCTGTAGACATTCAGGGCAGAAGTACTAACATCCCAGTAAGTGGCTCAATTTTGCAAGAACAGAACCTGCATGTAGCAAACCTTATGGGAATCGCCGCCTCGATTGGGTGGCTCGATAGAATTTAAAATCAGACATTTCATAATTTACAGAAAAATTTGTAGAGAGTCAGAAATTTAATAAATTTGGATTGTTTTTCAAAATAGCACATTGGAGAGTAGGTACACATGCACTCACTCGTCCCAATCATGTGCAAAAAGTCGTACAGTACTTTTGCTCGTAGAAAACAAAAAAGGAAGTGAATCATAATGAAAAACTTTAAATTGGTTTTTCTACCATCCCACACCACAAGCTTACTTCAACCACTCGATCAAAGCAAATGTGGTTCCCCTCCTTTAATAAATCGTGGATGTCCACCGATCAATCTAACAAGTTCTAATATGCCATCAATTTCATTTTCTGACGGTTCAAACGTGTTTTCTATTTCAACTGATAATCTTTTTTCCAGCATGCATTTAGCGCTGATGGTTTTAGTTCCTTCAACGACAAGGATATCATGTCGATACAGTGCTTAATTGAAAGTTGTTTCCAAGCTTATATTACAATGATATTCTGTTGTAGTATTTTTTAAGGGTATAAATAATACCTTGATCCAATGGCTGGAGCAGAACTTTTCAACGAAGTTGAGCAACAAGAGAGAGTGGGAAGGAGAATCCTCCACCTACTCTCTAAAAGCAAACACCATCAAATGGTACACGGATGGGTCCAAAACTGAAAAAGGAACAGGTGTAGGGGTATTCGGGCCAGGAACCAAATACTCAGAGCCGATGGGAATACACCCCAGTGTCTTCCAGGCAGAGATTAATGCGATTGGAAGATGTGCTCAGGTGAATCTTGACAGGAACTATCGGAAGGAGAATATTGCAATCTTCTCCGACAGTCAGGCAGCCTTATTGGCGCTGAGTTCTAACACCATCAGCTCCAAGTTAGTTTGGAAATGCCGGGATAAACTAAACAACCTGGGCAAAGAAAATAAAGTTGCATTGTGCTGGGTACCAGGACACACTGGAATCAGTGGCAATGAGAAAGCTAATTTATTAGCAAAGGAGGCCGCCACAACATCGTTTGTGGGACCGGAACCATTCTGTGGAATAGGGATGAGCACCTATAAGAAAGAACTTAAAGACGGGGAAGAGGACGTCAGAGCTTCCCTCTGGCACAATCTTCCTGGTCTGAGACATTCCAAGGTATTCCTTGGAAATTTCAACAAGCAGAGAGCAAAAACCATGCTAGAACTAAACAGGAACAGATTACGCATTCTCACAGGTTTCCTTACAGGGCATTGTCACCTCGGGGAGCACATGAAGAGAATAGGTCTGAAACAGAATAGCGACTGCAGGTTCTGCGGGGCGGAAGATGAAAGTCCGGAACACCTGATATCCAACTGCACTGAAATTGAAGAAATTCGCGCCAACTATCTTGGCAAAGGCGTTATAGACGAGGAAGAAATACCCTCTTTGAAACCATCACATCTGTTACAGTTTATTAAAGCCCTCAGGCTGGATGGGGAGCTGTGACTGCGGGCAAAACCCAGCAGCTTACACCTCATGTAAGGGGGCACAATAGACCCACGGTCGCGGTGCAACATCACCCTTATATCTAAATCTAAATCTAAATCTAATGGCTGGAGCAAAGAAGTAGTGTTCGGTGGTAGAAAACCGATTTGGACGTGGGGATGATTTATATCTTGTTGGGGACCTCTAATAGTAACAGTACCTAGAAGTCCAAATTCTTCTTTTTTAAATAGTTTTTCTACTTCTGGCACAAAACAGTTTAAAAACCATTCTCTGAATAAATCTCGAGTTACCCAAACTTTTTAATTTGCTTTCCAATAAAGTGTTTCTATTTATGAATTTGAGTGCACGGGGATTTAGAGATCTATAAACGAGGAAGGGTTTTGTCATAAAATATCCGGATGAATTACTACCCAAAAGCAATGTTACACGATCTTTAGATACCTTAAAGCATGGTGCATGTTTTTCTTGTTTGGATATAAAGGTTCTTTTAAGCATATTTTTCCATCACAGGCCGGTTTCATCAGCATTAAAAACTTGATGTAGTCTATATCCTTACTTTTGTTCAAACCAGCCTTTACTTGCAACAAAATCTGAGCTCCATTTTCTTGAAGGATCCAATGGAATCCCTTTTTGGCAGTTACCTAAATTGGCGTTTAAAATGATGAGAGATCGTGCGACTGCACCATATTAGATACTCTTTTCTTCATTTTTTTTTGGTTTAATATCGGGATGTCCTGATGCTGATTCATCCTGAACCGGTTCGATCAACTGGTTGAATCTGAAGCTGCTTCGATGCGTCTACATTTTTCACCACGTCTGCAAGTTTTGTGTCCGCACTCATCTGATGTTTCACTAAAAACTTTGTGAGAGATGCCAACTTTGAGGTTAAAAAGAGACTTGCAACATGAAATATTGCTTGCTAAACTTGATAAATTATGAATAAGAGGAGTATGCCTGGAGTAGTTCAGGAACTATTTAAGCAACAAATCTGAAAAGATATGCCTCAAATCAGAATCTGCTACAGTGTACTCAAGGCCATTAGAGATAACAACTGGAGTGCCACAGGGGAGTATCCTTGGACCAATTTTATTTATAATATATATGAACGATATTCCCTATAGCTTGCCGGAGAAAGTTTTCACCGTTAATTAGGTATGCTGATGGCACCTCTTTATTAATCAAATGGATTGAAATACAAGAACTAGAGGAGAATGCAAAAAATGTACAATAAGTTAGAAAGAGATTTAATAGATAGATGACTCTATACTGTAGAAGAAAATTATTAAGTTTTATAAAATTATAGCACGATTAAAAAGGATACAAGAGAAAAATTAGAGTGGGTATCTTTCAAGCTAGTTGCAACCAGTTTTTTTTTAAACAAAATGGACCTAAACAAACAACTGAAGTTGTGGAACTAGGTTGTAACAAGAGCATGAAAGTTCATTTTGTCCACTCACACCATTGCATTGACTAATTACCTTAAAATCTTGCTGCTGTTAGTGAGGATCAGTCCAAAAGGTTTCACCATGATATCAAGGAAATGGAAAGAAGATGCCAGAGGGAATGTTAACATCATCGCGTGTTATTGCTGGATATTAAAACAGAGACGATCTTCAATGTGACCACAGAAGGCAATTTTTAGATTGTCTTGCTGCAACAGATTTTTTTCCTTCTGCAGATGTGGCCAGCAATTGGTACAGCAATTTCTACCGTTAGCTTGTTAAGTAATGATTCTCCTCTAATGGTTTGATCTATTTGAAGATAATCGATTAGGAAAACTCGATGATTATCCTAAAAATACAGTCCTCTTTGCTTTCCCAGCCGAAAAAACAATTTTTGCTTCATTTGGTCAGCCTACTATTTTGATTCGGACGTGTCCAAGATTCATCCACAGTCATCAACTGGTGCCAAAACTCTGATTTATTGCGTCTAAACTGAGCCAATAGGGCTTGATTCGAACAAGTTTTTGACCTAACATGAACAAGAGCAGCACTCCGACCTCATATCGAAATCTTTGATTCTTTGGACATGTTCATAACCTCTGCTATCTTCCTCAATTTAATTCGGCTGTTATTTATAACTATTTGATCAACCTTTATGGATGTTTTCGTCACACACGTCTTGAACACTCATCGTCTCCCAAACTTGTACGACCATGTCTAAATTGTGCTGCCCAAAATTTTATTGTTGCTGCAGAGCGAACGATTGCCAACAATTGGGGTCGCAAAGTATTTTAGACCACCCTTCTTTAAGGCGTCTAAAAATAAACCCAATTTCCATAGCTTAGCGAACGAAGCAAGGACAAGATTAATAAATCCAATTCTCCCTCGCTTTCTTACCTAACCTTAAATCGTGTTAATTTTTAACGTAGAAAAACGATGCTATAACACGAACTTCTTCGTTGTAGATTAAAAAATTAAGCAGAAACATATTTCGGTTCTAACTTGTTCTCAAGTCGCGTAAGCTAACGATATCAGCTGCGAAAACTCGGATGCTTTTAAAAAAGGTGTTCGAAACATTTCATTATTGATCTTGATATCAGGAAGTGCATCAATTCTAGAATAAGAAAACAATATCATAACAGAATTTGCGTTGATATATGATATAACCTTTAAAATAATTCAAGTTTTCGTAAGCTATTTCAAGCGATGCTATTACTCTAGAGTGCAGAATACGATACTGTATTCTCTATATAGTGGTATAGGCATGCTAGATAATTGGGTTTTGTTCCTAGCGGCTTTCTTAACCGTAGTAAAACAGAGTTGACAGTTTCAGATGGTATTTAATGTTCCCAAAGAGGAAATTGCATTAGCAAGACGAGAACGAGTCCGTAGGTTCTAATTAACGTTAGAATAATTCGCGAAATAACGACTTACATTGCTGCAAGTTCCCTTGTTAAAAATTTTAATTCGTTTCGTTTGTAATCAAACACGGACTAAACCCATACAAATATTTTACTGGCTATTAATGCATACGCATAAAAATAAATGTTTAATACGATCTAGCTACACGTTAATTCTAATATTTTATATTTTATTTTATACATTTTTTCGGTGTAGTTTAAAATATTTATTATTTTTTTTTTTTTTGGGGAAAAATACACACGCATACTCGGGGGATATAATAAAAAGTTTTGTTTACTATTGATGCGTAACATCAGGTGGCAATACGACCTGGATCGCCATTTTAATCCCCACTGATGTAACTGAATGGAATTTATTGCCTCTGGTTTCGGAATATATTCAAAATATATGGAAATTTTACGAATTTTAGCTTTAAATATGATTTATAATAAAATTTTATGCTTTTATGTGTATGTATGTCTAGGCTTGCGCGAAAAAATTGCAGAATTAATTATAATAATTTTAATAAATATATGAATAGTCGTTCTATCTAATTTTTGAATAAATTTGAAAGAATTATTGAAGGCAAAACTATTTAGCTTCATTCATATTCATTATTGGAAGAAGTTTTGATTCATCGTTTAGTTTCTTCAAAAGTTTTGGGAGAGATTCTGCAGTAACAAGATATTGATTCGATGATCGCTCTTAAAGGCTTTGTATACAAGGAAATACTTGCTGAGCAGCAAAATTCGGCTTTAAACGTCAGCATCATTTCTGTTGATTCAGGGAGATGATGTTATTTCGATCACACACCCTCCTCATACCTCTCCTAGTAATCTGCTGTAGCGCTTGTTGTTCAATTGTCATAAAATATTTTGGTTGTTATAATTACTGTCAATTTAGAAAAAAAATGACAGTTGACATATTTTGATTGTAATTGTAAATTTTGACAAGTTTGACAACTTCTACTACTAAGTGTTAAAACAACTGATTTTACAATTCAAGTAGAATTACCAAATTCTAAAATATATTGTTTTTATGATTTGACAGTTTTAACCTATTAATCCTAGCAAACAAATTATCGCTACAGTTTGACAGCTGTCTGAAATACTTTAACCATCATACTCGCCAAAACAACTGTTAAATGTCAAAACAGTCTTCTAAACTATGAGAGTGTTAACGTGTGTAAAGTATTGAAAATGTCAAAATTATTGTTTGACAGTTGTCGGTTATTTCCGTAAATTTCGTCACTTGCAAACGTTATAATTCACCCGAATGTTATTAAACAATATGAACATTTATTTTTTTACTATTTTGGCGGATGTTCTAGTTAAAATATTTTTGACAACTGTCAAACTCTACCTCCAATTATTTTCGTTTATCGTTGTCCATACGTTGACAGTTACTGTAAAAAGCAATTGTTTTTACAATTAATCTAAAATTATCAGATCTAATTAGACAATTAACCTGCTACAACCATTACAAGTAACTGTCATTACAATTTGACAGCCGTCAGAAATATTTTAATTTGTTTTGTTTTAACATTCACGTCCACTAGAACAGCAAAAAGCAAGATAGCAAATTATAACAATTGTAAGTGTTGTATTGAATTGTAAGAAATACCCGCTTCTATAATTCTACATCTGTCAAACTTATTTTGACAGGTGTAATTGGTGAAATTACTTTTTCTTTGTCCATCTCTATAATTTAACAATTGTTTGAAGTATTTCAATTGTTAGATCCGCCGAAACAAGAAGAAGTAGGTTTTAATAATCTGACAGTTGTCATAAGTATGCCGATTGTTCCACTGTCAAAATAGATGGGTTTAAAATCTGACAGCTGTAGAATTTTTTTTTAATAGTTACAATGTTGTAACACAATTATGAGTAAAGTAAGTAAATGTAAATCAGCGGTAAACATAACCTATTTGCTAATATTCTAGCGAAAAAAAAAACAGCAAGAAAATAACTGTTATTGTTACAGTTTGACAGATGTCGGAAATATTTTAACTGTTCTACTCCTAATAACACAATAATAAAATAAAAGCTGCTAAACTACGAGATCGTTAAAAATAAATAAATAAATAAATAAAGTGTGCAAGTATTAGAAATGTCAAAAATTATTTCGACAGCTATCAGAGTACCAAATTGTGTCTTATCACTTGCAGTTGTCCTAATTTCGTTGAATGCAGTAATTAAAATATTCTTTACAGCTGTCAAATTGTGTTATTTGTTACGCGTTAGTTACTGTCAAAAGCAAACTGTTTCTACAATTTGACAGCTGTCAGAAATAATTTAGAATTTCCTCTTCCTATAGTTTGACGAATATTACGTCAATTGTTAACGATCACAGATGTTGAAATTGTGAAAAATAGCTGTTTCTTACAATTTGACATCTATCAGTTGTACTTTATTAAATTCAAATTAGAAAAAATAACAATTATATGTACAATACAGTAGCTGTCATAGATTTCTTGATGAGTACCAAATTATGTCTTATCACTTGGAGATGCTCTAATTTCGTTGAGTGAAGTAATTAAAATATACCTTACAGCTGTCAAATTGTGTTATTTGTTACGCGTTAGTTACTGTCAAAAGCAACTGTTTTTAAAATTTGACAGCTGTCAAAAATTATGTAGAATTTTTCCGTTTATAGTTTGACAAACGTTACCTAAATTATTACGGCCGCGGATGTTGAAATAATTTTTACAATTTGACATCTATCAGGTGTACCTACTTTATTAAATTCAAGTAACAAAAAATAATAATAAAAATTATTGTACAATATAGTAGCAGTCATATATTTCTGGATGTTTACCACGCCCCGGGTAACATGAAACAGCTGATTCTGCAATTTTACGACTGTCAGACTTGTTTTGACAGTTGTCAGAAATTTTTCAATTGTTGAGGAATAGGTTTCAACGATTTGACAGTTGTCAAAAAAACGTCGATAGATCAAACTAGGAAAAAAAGAATTGAGTTGTTACGAACTCCTTAATGGTTATATTTTCATAACTGTCACATTTAATTTTTGACAAGTAGAATTATTAAATCTGGAATTTGATCTTGTCAATTGAATTTAGTAAAACCACAAAAAAGGACACTGCTTTTACAACTTGGCAGTTATTACATACAACAAAAGAAGAAGAAACTACATTTTACAGCTTGCAAAAGTTTGACAGCTGCCAGAAATATTTGGACAGATTAGATTCCTTTTAAAATTTGAGAGACTGTCCTGAATTTCCTGGATGGTTACATTTTTACAGCTGTTAGATTTATTTTGTCGAATTTGACAGTTACATTTTAAATCAAACTACAGAAAAAGAGAGACTCTGCTTTTATAATTTGACAGCTGTTAGAAGTATTCCAACTGTTGCAAACATCAACAGAAGAAGGACATAGATTTTACGGTTCTTAAAACTTTGACAGCTGTCAAAAATATTTGGATTGTCACAAGTGTCAAACTGGGAAGAAAAATATGCTTTTAGAATTCGAGAGACTTTCATGAATTCCTGAATGGTTACATTTTTTACAGCTGTTAGATTTATTTTATCAATTTTGACAGTTAAACTTAAATCAAATTACAGAAGAAGAGAGTCTGCTTTTACAATTCGACAGCTGTTAGAAATATTCCAACTGTTGCACACATCAAAAGAAGAGGGAAATAGATAGGCGTTACAGCTTTTAAAAATTTGACAGCTGTCAGAAATATTTGGATAGTTGCAAGTGTCAGATTGGAAAGAAAATAATTATTTTTAGAATACGAGAGTTGTCGGGAATTTATTAAAAGTAGATTTATCAGACCGGGAAAATATCATTTTTATAATTTGAATGCTGACAGAAATATTTTGACAGTTGTAGTTAGTAAAACCACAAACCTTTTACGATTTGACAGCTCTTAGAAGCAGTTTATCCGTTATCCGCATACACAAGAAAACAAGAACAAATTTTGACTTTATAGGTATAGAATTTGACAGCTGTCAAAAACGATTATAATGATTACATCTGAATAGAAATTTTGACAGGTACGCATATGACAACTGCATTCTTAGTTAAATAATACCAACTTCCCTAGTTGAAATGTCATTTTTAAGTCGTTCTAATGTGATGAAAGTTTAAAATCTAGATAGCACCATTGTCCGTTCTCAATTAAAAATAATCCACGTTCCCACACACTTTTAGAAACCCGAACACGTTGGGAAACAATAGAGCTTCGTAACGCTCGAAGAGATCTCCCCTGAATTTACCTATTTAGTTCTTTTTCTCTCTCTCTCTTACATTTTATTTTATTTATAGTTCTTTCTCGTTATTTTATTTCTATACCTGGCAAACCAAACAATAGCCAGTCGCTTGAAATATAGCGACTTAAACGATATAAATCGCGATCTTGCGAATGCAATATATACTACAAACATATAGGTATACATTGTTGTCTTGTCGTAAGCGTCGCCAGAAGGATATTAAAATACAGCTCGTTAATGTGCGCTCACAATACCCGGTCATCCGGAATATACATTACGAGAGCACCTTAATATATTTTAATCATCCTTTTCATTATAAAAGAAAAGCAAAACCACCTCGACTAGTATTAAAGAAGATGCACACAAGCTTAAGACGACATTAATTACAAAGGAAAGTAAATATCGTGCGTACATCCCTTAGAAAACAAAGGCGGACGTGTGTCTCCCAGCTACGCCATCTATGTACACGGCTTGACGCGTGTCAAGTACCCTAGCGTCTGAAATAATTATTGTCGTAGCCTCGGAGTTCGCACAAGCACACACACACACACACACAGGTAAGATATGTGTTGTATATATAGTGAGGCGCTCGAGCTGAAGTTCTGTCCTAGCGCACATCTCGCGTAGCTTTTCATAACTTTTTAAGAAGATGTAAAATGCATGAGACGCCCCAGAAAATGAGATTTCTTATTAGTAGAGGCGATGATGATGATGATGACGATAGCGAGCGCCCTCTCGTGTCGCACCTACACTCTATATACTACATAGAAGATGAAAGGGGTGAAATTTTTTTTTTTTTAATAACGCCTTACCGAGATTTCACGAGTGCTTTGAAGGTGAGACAAACCGGGCGACCGTAAGGTGTTTTGAGTGATCATTCGGTAACAAAATTAGAATTAGAAAGAATTAATTGAATACTTTTATATTAAGGTCTAAACTAACCCACAAATATTCCTTGGTTCTCCTTTCAAATCCTAGAAGGCAACTATCTGAGGTTAGCTGACGAGTCTAACCTATCTCGAGATCAAATCCTCGTCGGTTATTTTCCTAATAACAGGATCAAAATGAAGACCTAAATGTTAAAGAGTGAAGAGCTAACTCTGTCCTATTTTTTGACATCCTTAAATGCAGGGAGTTTAGGGTGATCTACAAGTTTGGTTTGGTCCAATTTCGGCCAAGGAGTTGGAAGCAGAGGGCTCAGACTCAACGAAGGATCAACAACCTTCTACAAGTGCTTCCCCCATCCATGTAGGAAAGGGTTCTTCAGCGTAGAGCAAACCTACAAGCTCCAAACCTAGATGGCCAAGGGAACAACAAGAACTTGATGATTGGTTTTTTGCTGCTAGTGCTTCTTTCCCTTCTTCAATCGCTTTCTTCCGTAAATCTTTATCTGATCCATTTGTTGCTTCTTTTTAAATCGTTTGGGTAGGTACTATAATTTGTCTTCCTCTTCTGTCTACCTGTCGTTTCTTTGTTCGTTCTTCTACTTCTCTTTCACTTTCTTCTTTTACGATTTCGCTTGTTCCTCATTCTCAATTTAATTTTCATGCTCTTCTACTTTTACGTTCGCTTCCTCTTCATCCATGCCAATGTCAAGATATCGTGAAGGTTCATTTATAGTTTTATTTCTTGTTCTTCCAAACACAACATCCTTGTGTACTGTGATTTTCTCTTTTTCTTCATCTCATAGACGGTAGCCATTTGCAGCATAACCAACAAAGATATATTTGTTACTCCTCTCATCTAGTTTTTTTCAAGTGGTTCAAAACTTTGGCATATGCTTGACATCCAAAAACTTCCACATCACACTTCACCCAGAAATGTTTTTCTAGACTTGAGTCAAATATCAAGGATCTAGCTGTCTCCATTAGTGTGCGATTCAGTCGTTCAGCTTTCCCGTTCAACTTTGGACTATGTGTTATACTGAGGTCCATGACAACATCCCTGTGTACTGTGATTTTCTCTTTTTTTTTTCATCCCATAGATGGTAGCCATTTGGAGCATAACCAACAAAGATGTATTTCTTACTCCTCTCATCTAGCTTTTGCAGGTGGCCCAAAACTTTGGCATATGCCTCACATCCAAAACCCTGCAATCTCAAAAAATCAGGCTTTTTTTATTAGTTCACATCTCACTTAACCCAGAAATGTGGTTCTAGACCTCAGTCAAATATCAAGGATCTAGCTTTCTCCATTAGTATGCGATTCAGTCGTTCAGCTTTCCTGTTCAACTTTGGACTATGTAGTATAGTGAGGTCCATGACAACATTCCTGTGTACTGTGATTTTCTCTTTTTTTTCATCCCATAGATGGTAGCCATTTGGAGCATAACCAACAAAGATGTATTTCTTACTCCTGTTATCTAGCTTTCTCAGGTGGCCCGAAACTTTGGCATATGCCTCACATCCAAAACCTTGCAATCTAAAGAAATCAGGTTTTTTATTAGTTCACATCTCACTTAACCCAGAAATGTGGTTCTAGACCTCAATCAAATATCAAGGATCTAGCTTTCTCCATTAGTATGCGATTCAGTCGTTCAGCTTTCCCGTTCAACTTTGGACTATGTGGTATAGTGAGGTCCATGACAACATCCCTGAGTACTGTGATTTTCTCTTTTTTTTTCATCCCATAGATGGTAGCCATTTGGAGCATAACCAACAAAGATGTATTTCTTACTCCTCTCATCTAGTTTTTTCAGGTGGCCCAAAACTTTGGCATATGCCTCACATCCAAAACTTTGCAATATCAAAAAATCAGGTTTTTTATTAGTCCACATCTCACTTTACCCAGAAATGTGTTTCTAGACCTGAGTCGAATATCAAGGACCTAGCTTTCTCCATTAGTGTGCGATTCAGTCGTTCAGCTTTCCCGTTCAACTTTGGACTATGTGGTATAGTGAGGTCCATGACAACATCCCTGTGTACTGTGATTTTCTCTTTTTTTTCATCCCATAGATGGTAGCCATTTGGAGCATAACCAATAAAGATGTATTTCTTACTCCTGTCATCTAGCTTTCTCAGGTGGCCCGAAACTTTGGCATATGCCTCACATCCAAAAACTTACAATCTCGAAAAATCAGGATTTTTATTAGTTCACATCTCACTTTACCCAGAAATGTGGTTCTAGACCTCAGTCAAATATTAAGGATCTAGCTTTCTCCATTAGTGTGCGATTCAGTCGTTCAGCTTTCCTGTTCAACTTTGGACTATGTGGTATAGTGAGGTCCATGACAACATCGCTGTGTACTGTGATTTTCTCTTTTTTTTCATGCCATAGATGGTAGCCATTTGGAGCATAACCAACAAAGATGTATTTTTTACTCCTGTCATGTAGCTTTTTCAGGTGGCCCAAAACTTTGGCATATGCCTCACATCCAAAAACTTACAATCTCGAAAAATCAGGATTTTTATTAGTTCACATCTCACTTTACCCAGAAATGTGGTTCTAGACCTGAGTCAAATATCAAGGATCTAGCTTTCTCCATTAGTATGCGATTCAGTCGTTCAGCTTTCCCGTTCAACTTTGGACTATGTGGTATAGTGAGGTCCATGACAACATCTCTGAGTACTGTGATTTTCTCTTTTTTTTTCATCCCATAGATGGTAGCCATTTGGAGCATAACCAACAAAGATGTATTTTTTACTCTTCTCATCTAGTTTTTTCAGGTGCCCCAAAACTTTGGCATATGCCTCACATCCAAAACTTTGCAATTTCAAAAAATCAGGTTTTTTATTAGTCCACATCTCACTTTACCCAGAAATGTGTTTCTAGACCTCAGTCAAATATCAAGGATCTAGCTTTCTCCATTAGTGTGCGATTCAGTCGTTCAGCTTTCCCGTTCAACTTTGGACTATGTGGTATAGTGAGGTCCATGACAACATCCCTGTGTACTGGGTTTTTCTTTTTTTTTTTCTTTTCTTCCCATAGATGGTAGTCATTTGGAGCATAACCAACAAAGATGTATTTCTTACTCCTGTTATCTAGCTTTCTCAGGTGGCCCGAAACTTTGGCATATGCCTCACATCCAAAACCCTGCAATCTCAAAAAATCAGTTTTTTTTATTAGTTCACATCTCACTTTACCCAGAAATGTGTTTCTAGACCTGAGTCAAATATCAAGTATCTAGCTTTCTCCATTAGCATGCGATTCAGTCGTTCAGCTTTCCCTTTCAACTGTGGACTATGTGGTATAGTGAGGTCCGTAACAATTCCCTCTACTTTGGACCACATTCTCATTTCTTTATTCAAAACCTTACCTCCATTATCGGTTCTTAACTTTGATACCCTTAAGCTTCTGTATGACTCTACTTCTTCTACGTACTCTTTCAAGCAATTTTATGCTTCCGTCCCAGGTTGGAAGATCAATTGGTCCAGCTAAATCAGCATACAGTTCTCCCAAAGTTCTTGTTACTCTGGACTTCTTATGTCACTCCTTCACCTTTTCTTCTTTGCTTACATTCAAAAAACTTTCATCAGTTTTATCTGTAATATTCACTGCATACAGTCCATTATTTCGTTTTAGTCCTTTTATAATTACTTCATTGTTCTTTGTAATAATCACTTTATCTTCCTCAAATATTACTCTTCCATTGTCTTCAGTAAAACAATGTAAGAAAGAAGAAGTCAAAAAGAACATCTAAAATGCAGTTTACTCCCTCTATTGACCATTTTCCTTCTGCTTTTATTGATTCACTTTTCTTGGCAACCGAAATGTCTGTCTTTGTAGGTTGAAGGTTCCTAAATAAATCTTTAACGTTAACCATATGAGAGGATGAATGTCATCATGTCATCAAGCTTTGGCCCCTCTGTTTCTAAAAAAAATAATCTCTTTCAACATTGTTAACTTCCTTCTTTGCAATCATCATCTTTTTTAGTACAGTTCCTTGCAAAATGTCCTACTTTTCCCTGGCCTTTAACAATTGAAACCAACCTTTTCTGAAGTATTGAAAACGTCAAAAAAACTCCAAAAAAATTCTAGATTTCTTCAGAAGTCTGAATGATCAATTGGGACTAAAAGATTAAGAATATTGACAATAGATCTTATAGGTCGCAGTGAAGAGAGGCTTGCACAACCCATATCGAATCTAATCGAATACCACAGATAATTCATAACAGATGATCACAATTAAAGATTATCCTTAAATCATTATTAGTTCATTTTATATAATGTAGATGGCATAATATGCACCCTTAATGTCAAAATTTCATTGCTCGGCTGATTTTTATCGGATGAATATTGCTTTGCGACAACAAATTAAACACCTGGTGCATTCATCTCATTAAATATGCATTATTATACCTGTACGGCTCGGATTTATCCGCTGTTTGATGTAGAAATCGATACAAGCTTCATCTACATGCATACAACATACATAGTTGTAGCTAAAATTAAATTAGCGGGCGAGCATTCGACTGATGTGAGTTATATAGGATGAATTTAGGATTTGTCGCTTAAATATAAGCGAATTCGTCCCACAGAAGTAATGCCAGCGCACAATTAGCACTTTACAAAATGGTCTGTGCCTCGTTATACGACTATAACTATAGATATACCTAAACTGTCGTATGCAACTATAAAGTTAGATACAGTACGCCAGTAGGATAGTACTCGACAGAGCCACAGACACAACCAACGAAGAGAGGTTCATATATAGGTCGCAGTACAATTAGAGCTAATGCCCCGCTCTAGTGCCACCACTTTACACTAATAAACAAAATAGTGATTAATGATCATAGCGGAGTAGCCTACCGTGGCTAAGGTAATCGGATTTTCTATTCTGCCTGTCCCTCTCTTTCACTCACTGTAATATCTATCTCACTTATGCGTTGGGCAAGATTCGATTTTCAAATTGTTATTTTACCGGTAGTGATTGCAATTTGAATTAATCCAAAACGATCGCTTCGATTTCCGAGAAGGCTTCTCCACTGACTAGCAGCTCTTTCGCATTACACGAAAGCAATTCGTAATTCTTTTGACGACTCCGTTTGGCATCGAGGACTTGTTTAACCCTCCTGTACCCGTGCGCGAAGACAGTTTTTTTACGATAACTTTTTAATAATCTTGTTAATCGAATTCAGACTTTATATAATAATAATAATAATAATAATAATAATAATAATAATAATAATAATAATTCATGCCTTAGCATCCCCTCGGTATATAAATGTTTACCTGAATCGTTAAATATGAGTCAAAATAAATCTAGGTAAGTGATGGCAAAAAAATACTTAACCAACGAGGAAGTTCGAAGAATTTTAGGAAAATAGTGATTCAGAAGGTGAAGAAGTTATAGAAAGCGAAGAGACGATGGCTGGGAATAATCGTCTGTAGAAGAAGATAATGTTAGCATAGAATGAGAATTTTCAAATACTGAAGAAGCAAATTCAGATTCAGAATTTGAATGGAAATCTAAACCACGCAAAAGCTCGAGGCCGAAGACGTTATAACACTTTACATTTTTCTTCTCTTTTCTTTTCATCTCCTTTTCTCCTTCTATCTTTGAACGTCTTTTCTTCTTTCAAAACTTTTGACTTCCGATCTTTTAATATCTTTCTTCTTTTCTAAAAACACTTTTTCTTCTACCTATCTTTTTTATTAACTTTCAAAAAACGTTCTCCTCTCTTCTTTTTTCTTAATTAACTTCTTAAAAAAAAAATTCTCAGTAGCAGTAGCATGTGTGTACGTGTAATTTTGACAATCTAATTCCTAAATTTCCAGTGCTTAATATAATATTGCAACTAATTTTGATTAACATCACACAAATAACATAACAGTTGGTTTGCAAAACGGGAACAGAAAAATTACATGCATCAAGGATGCTTTTTTGTTATTTGTTCCTCGAAACTATGATTGAAGAAGTTTGCCAGTACAGCAATCAATTTTCTAGAGGAAAAACAAGCCTAGATAAGAGATAATCTGAAACTCAATGAGACAAAGTGTCAGTCCATTCGTTTTTTCATCTGCCTTGGTGTCCATCAGTGACTTACCTTGGAATGATTCTTGACAGCTGACTAACACTACACCAATTTTATGCAATAAAAGTCGCAAGTTTGTTAATTGTCTTCCTCCTCGTTCTGTCTTCACCTTACGGAGCATTGTCATGGGCTTGCATCGCCAAAACCCACCTCAAAAGAGTGGAGGTGCAGCAGAACAGGATCCCGAGAATTATAATGAATGTCCCTTGCTTTGTCCGGCTCTCGGACCCCGAATCCCTTAACAGCTTGCGCTGAAAAACGCTGGAAAAAATAGGAAGATCGTTCGTTCAACTCTATTATGGCAGAAATGGCAGGTTTCGACCCGGACAGGTGTCCACCCCGAGTTGTTATTAGAAGGAACCAGGATTAGCTACAATTTAGACGCTACTCTACCTCACGGACATTCAAAACCAACCCATAACTGGTCAAGGTTATATCATCTGAGGACGAAAGGGCTCAAAAGATTTGGGCAAACCCGAACAGGTGTCCACCCCGAATTGTTGTTAGAAGGAACCTGAATTAGCTACAATTTAGACGCTACTCTACCTCACGAGCATTCAAAACCAACCCATAACTGGTCAAGGTTGTATCATCTGAGGACGAAAGGGTTCAAAAGATTTGGGCAGGCCCGAACAGGCGTCCATCCCACGTCATTGTTAGAAGGATTAGCTACAATTTAGACGCTACTCTACCTCACGAGCATTCAAAACCAACCCATAACTGGTCAAAGTTGTATCATCTGAGGATGAAAGGGCTCAAAAGATTTGGGCAGGCCCGAACAGGCGTCCATCCCACGTCATTGTTAGAAGGATTAGCTACAATTTAGACGCTACTCTACCTCACGAGCATTCAAAACCAACCCATAACTGGTCAAAGTTGTATCATCTGAGGACAAAAGGGTTCAAAAGATTTGGGCAGGCCCGAACAAGCGTTCACCCCACGTCATTGCTAGAAGGAACCCGGATTGGCTACAATTTTTTTCCCTTGTAGGTGAAAAGGGAAGCGATGATGGTCGCCATCAGTCTGGAACGAAACATGATCTTCAAAGCAGAAAATCTAGTAGGCCATCTAACTAACTAAAGGACTACATGACACCTAGGTTTGACTTCGACAAACAGTTCTAAGAGGTTATAGAGCAAGACCTAAACTACAGGACCCGTCCATACACTGGTCTACGAACGGATTCAAAACAAATGGGTCGAGATGCAATGTTTCGGTGGCCTTGGGTACAAGCCCAATCATTTTTCAGGCAGAAATACGTGCCATTGAAAAATGTGCCGAGGAATGTTTGAAAAGACGTTACCAAGGTGCACGAATTTACATGTTCTCAGGCGGTTAAGCAGCGCTAAAGGCTCTAGGGGCATGTATCTTTCAGGACACTGGGCCTTACCAAAAGCCACATGAAAGCTCATCTCCAACAGTGGGAGACGAAGCAAAAAATCACCCATTGGACTAAGACAATCAATTTCAGCCACTAAAGCTAAATCTCTGCTAAAGTTCAATAAAAGAGACCTTAGCATCATCACAACTTTATTCACTGGACACGGCCCTCTCAGGTAGATGGGCACCGTTCGAACCAGCGCATTTAGAACCGACTGACATCAGAGTCATAGTCACCAAGAAGATCCTAAATTTCTTTAGAAGTTTTGGAGATCAATTGGGACTAAGAGAGCCAGAAAGACCTTAACGACCCACCAGTAATCTAATCTAGCTACAATTTAAATTCTTTAGACGCTGCACTAGCTCACTAGCATTCAAACTAACCCTCACCAGATAGAGGCTGTAGCATCTGAGGACGAAAGGTTTTAGAAGATTTGATCAGTCCTAGAAAGAGGATCCCATCAAGTTCTTTGTTGTGGTACCCCACTTATTGAAGTCTTTTTCGAGCAAGGTGATGCCTATTTGGTTTTGTTCAAAGCTGTCTTATTATTTTTGTTTTTTGATACGATCACTTGTGATAGTTCAACATTTCAAATTATACGAGAAAATAATTTTATCCGCGACTGTATTTTAAAATATCTTACACGCACAATACGGTCAGTGCACACATCAAAGGTTAGCCAATACAACGCCTAAATATCAAGCAAGTCTTGATTATCTCGGCCCTAGTACATGAGCCATTAGAATTATAGATGATATATAGGGAAATTGAAAGGGTCGTTGCTTCCTATACTATAATAAAGGTCACACCATCTACCGTTATCTATCCGAAAATGTCAAGAATACAACGTGGAATAAATAAGGAATCATTAATGTTTAATATGTAGATATCTATGTAGTATAGTATAGAACAAATTATAGTAACATGATTAGAAGTATGAAGGTACCTAATATTATGTATTCCATTATATCTTGAATGCAAACCTAGAGTACATCGCCCATGTTAAGCTAATGGCAATGTCTTGTCCCTGGCTATCCCATAAAAGCAGATGTTACTGTGGTCTCTACCTCTATACGACAAGCAAGATGCCTCATTTACATCCTCGCATACGAGAATTGCCACGTTTACTGAATTATAAATGTAGATCAGTATTTACTTCGTTTACATCAAATTCTACCGCAGACTGTACCGTATTTTTCCCTTTTTTATTTTTGAATACGACCGCCGTTCTCTTCGGGACCTTTACATTGTAAATTACACCCGATGTACCCTATACGGTGCGTAGACTCAAGGCATAACAATGATTTTAATAATTGATCAGCTTTTGGACGTGAGCTATGAGAAGGGATACGCGTAGGGTGTTGCAAGTGAATTTTGCCATCCTATTCCTTTTTTTTTTTTTTTAGTACAAAGAAGATCGTATTTTATCCAGCTAGGGTGTGCGGTAACTGTCCTGTTTCATTCTGTTTTAGTAAAATCAGATCGTGAAGTATGCATGAAGGAATTTCGTTTTTATCTGAGGACATTTAATTTGCAACTGAGTGTACTATTATACGTAAAATCGACTGAATATCGATGTTTACGTTTATATTAGGGAAAATGTGCATTTATATTGAGTGAGGAGGAAGAGGGGAAACAAAAAAATCGTTAACGTGTTTTGGAATAGAGAAAAAAGGACTTCACGACCATTAGGACCATAAATTCGAACTATTAAAATTCGAAATGAATAACAGCTCTCTCTACGTACCCGGGCACAACAGCAGAAAGCGGACAACGTATGCATCGTAAAAAACAATAAATTAATTCCGTTTAGAGCGCATCCCATAGTTATAAAACGCACACACATTCGTATATCTATCGGGGCAAGCCTAATATATTTTACCGGGCTCTCGCAAATTGGATTATGGACCACCTATAAATATAAAGCTGTCCCGGGTATACATTCATACATATATATGTACTTGAAAGCTGTATATCTATATCTACACCATCCCTTTCCACATTTTACGGCGACTTATTCAAAATAATTTTATCGAGCGTGTGGTCGGTGAGAGTCTGAAGCTGACCGGTCAAAATTTCCCTAATATATTACAGAAATATTTTTAAAAATTAATCGTAGTAATAATATGCAAGTAAAAACTTCATTCGCAACCCTTTTAAAATGAAAGCGGATTTATCAAAGTTACGAAGTGTTAAATACGACAAAGCCCCTATAACAGAAAAGAATACAACCCGTTCGTTCGGTCGTTTTGGCAGCTCTTTAATCCGGACTTGTTGAAAGTGTCTATTAAAATATTCGAGCCATTCAGCCATGTGTTCGTGACGCATACGGAGAAAGAGAGGAGATAAAATGAGAGAGAATAGCAACGATAATATAAAAGTACATTCGACACGGTTCTAATCTCGAACGGACGGGCTCGGTATAATTCAGTCGGTTAGCCCTTAACAAGGGAATCGAAAAGTAGATTCATCCGGATAATTCACAACTCAACGTTGTAGTACAGTCTCTCTGCACAGCTTACTTTCATTACCGTAAATTTCTATCGAAAGGAGAGTATTTTGAACTGTCAACATTATTTTGACAGCTGTCACAAATATTTTAACTATAAGACTCGCCAAAAAATGCAGGTAGAATACCGTTTCTACATTTCGACAATTTCACCTGTAAAATCGTAACAAATAACTGTTTGTTATAATATTTAGAATTTGACAGCTGTCAAAAATATTTTAAATGTTGGACGAAGTCGCAATTGTTAAGTCTGAAACTAATCTTTTACATCACCTATTTCACCCACCAAACAAACGGTAAGAAAATCGGCACTTTCGTAATAATTTAACAGCAACGAGCAATATTTTGACAGTTCCAACTACAAAAATTGCAAAATCCCAAACAAAAAAATAAAGAACTCTGTTTTTACAAAAGTAACAAAAAAAATAATAAATTGTTCCCATAATTTGACAACTGTCACATTCGTCAAAAATAGTGATAAAAATTTATAGTGAGAACAAGTGTTGACATTTAAATTTATAATTTGACAGCTGCCAAAATCGGAAATAACGACGGTTGTTGGACAAATTTTATAATTTCTTTAAATTTTCCAAAAATAGTGTTCTTATATTTTGACAATTATATACATCCGTTAAAATCGTAACAAATAAGCGTTAATACAATTTGACAGCTGTCAAAAATATTTTAAATCACATTAGGCGAAAATAGTGAAAATTAATTATAACGAAACCAAGAGTTGAAATTTAAATTTATAATTTGACAGCTGTCAAAATCGGAAACGACAACTGTCGTTTACTAATTTTATTTCTTTAAATTTTCCAAACCTGAAAAAAATACTGTTTTTATATTTTGACAATTATGTATGTATGTACATCTGTTAAAATCGCAACATATGATCGTTTTTACAATTTGACAGCTGTCAAAAATATTTTAAATATCACATTGGCCAAAAATAGTTAAAATTAATTTTATAACAAATACCTCTGTTGAACATAAATTTATAATTTGACAGCTGTCAAAATCGGAAACGACGACGTCAAAGCTGTCAAAAATATTTTAAATTACATTGAGTAAAAATAACGGAAATTAATTATAACGAAACCAAATTTATAATTTAAATGTTTAAATTTATAATTTGACAGCTGTCAAAACCGCAAACGACAATTGCCGTTTACAAATTTTATAATTTCTTTAAATTTTCCATACTTGAAAATGTGTAGTTCTTCTACTTTGACAATTGCATCTGTTAAAATTGTAACAAATAATCGTTCCTACAATTTGACAGCTGTCAGAAATACTGCAATTTTTTTCCAGCCACTAAACAAACAGCTACGCGAAATACTGTGACAGTTACAACTACTAAAACTGCAAAATCTGCTTGTATGTTTTTATTTGACAGAAACCCCTGTCAAAACCGTAACAAACAAATAATTGTTCTTACAATTTGACAGCCGTAAGACATATTTTAATTATCAGATCTGTCAAAATAGGAAAAAAATAGAAGAAATTATTAATTAACAAAAGCTAATGTTGAAATTTAAATTTATTTAAGTTTATAGTTTGACAGCTGTCAAAATCAATTTTATAATCTAAAAAATCCTGTTTTCTCGACCAAAATGTCCAAAAGATCGACCACAAGATTTCAAAACTATAAAATTTTTGACATCTGTCATTAATATTTTTGATAGTTGAACTGTCAATATCGGAAATAATCTAATTAGAATTAGGAAATCTAAAAAAACACACCGTTTACAGAATTTGTTAAGTCTATGTGAAATGGTAACAAATCACTCTTGTTACAGCTTGAGAACTGTCAGAAATAGTTTGACAGTTATATGCTCAAAAATAAAAACGTCCTTGGAGCGTTGACTGTGCAAAATGTGTAATTTGACAGCTGCCAGAAATATTTTCACAATTTTTACAAAACGCAAAACGAAGAAAAATATTTTGACAGCTGTCAGATCGTTATAACTAGCAAAACCGTAAAAAGAAAAAAAGTTCGATGGTTAGACTAGCTGAAACCTTAATAAACATTGATAATTGCAGTGTAAGAGCTGTCAAAAGCACTCTTGTAGAGAATTATAACCACTACAAGTGTTGAGTACATGAAGTTTGTAATTTGACAGCTGTCAGAAATATTTTCACAATTTTTACAAAACGCAAAACGAAGAAAAATATTTTGACAGCTGTCAGGTCGTTATAACTAGCAAAACCGTAAAAAGAAAAAAGCATCGAACTTTTTCGACTAGCTGAAACCTTAATAAACATTGATAATTGCAGTGTAAGAGCTGTCAAAAGCACCCTCGTAGAGGATTATAACCACTATAAGTGTTGAGTAGACGTGAAATTTGTAATTTGACAGCTGTCAGAAATATTTTTATAGTTGAACTGTCAAAATCGGAAATAATCTAATTTGAATTAGGAAATCTACAAAAAAAGATACTATTTCCATAATTTGACAGTTACGTCTATGGAAATGGTAACAAATTATTATTGTTACAGCTTGACAGATGTCAGAAATCTTTTTAACAGTTATACACTCGAAAATAAAAACGCCCTTGAAGCGTTGGCTGTGAGACACGTATAATTTAACAGCTGTCAGAAATATTTTGACGGTTGAATTGGTAAAATCGCAAGCAATAATTGTTATTTACGATCTTACCATCTAAAAAGCCGTAAGATATAATTGTTATTGCAGTTCAAGAGAGTTGTCAGGAGTGTCTTCTCCGTCCCCTCCTCTCTCTCCCCCTCCACCACAGAAATATATTGACAGCTGAAACGTCAAAATTAAAAACAATTTTGTTTGTGGTTCATTTAACATAATTCATGATTCTCAAGTTAGAGTTTGACGTGTTAGCGCCATCTATTAACGCTACAATTCATTCTTTTCCTAAACTTATTCCGGATGATATAAAATATGAAGGATTATATTCAACCGAATCGGTTAAATGCTTCTGCATGCAGAACTAACATCATTTGTTTAGTAAAATACCGCCCTCAGCGGAAGCAACGGACATTAGCCGGTAATGAAGAGCACTACTAAACCCATTAAACCTTTCAGACTTTTATATAGTGCCTCTTAGAGGCCCCTATGCATGGTCGCAACGCACCAATCACTCTTTAGCTCCTGCCGACGCTAGCTAGAACGAGAACAAGTTTGCGAGAGAAGTTGCGGTAGCAGTGGTACCAAAACACACACACACACACATGTATGTACCGACTGTTTTATTTTTCTCGTTCTCTCGACTATTCTTCACAATTCCTGCAGATTCACTGTCGGCAGCCCTTTCTTAGGCAAACGGACGGGACGCAATACCGGTGGGAATTTCTCCTTTACTCTCTACACACTATTCCTCACTCTATCTATCTTACCTCTTTACCTTTCCGGTGGAGGTTTTTCCCGTAGCGTCTGATAGGATGAAGTTTTCATTATAGTTTCATTTACGTTCTTTTCCATCAAGTGTGAATTGGGAGAAACGAGTTCTTTCCTTTCCTACTGAACACCGAAGATGTTGTGTAGATTAAAAAGCTCGTTAGTTGATAAAATTGTACAACGTTGATTAAGTCGTCCCTCTGAAACGATCTCCTAGGTTGGATGCTCGGATGTAGTCTCGGATGGTACGAATTTTTTTGTTTTTAAATATTTCTTTGAAATTAGAACCAATTCTTTTTAGTATAATCCAATTTGCGATTTATTAGCTGAGGAAGCCGAGTATGGGGAGACAAAGAGCGAAATTAAAAACGCCCTCGACACGGGTTTGCGACATAAATTCACTAATTTACGGTTAGCGCACGGTTATTTTCCTAAATTTGACAATTCCCTCTCTCCCCGCTACGGTGGCGCCGTCTAGGAAAGTTGTATGCAGTCGCAGAGGTAATTGGAAAACTCCGTTTCTGTACTAGAGACGCAATCGCGTTTATTTTAAATTGTTTGTTAAAATTTTGACAGATAAATGACGTTTAAAACGTCATTTAACTGTCAAAATAAAAAAGAAGCAGACAATCTCCATACCTGTATAATAATCTTTATAGATTATCTCATTAGATGATTCAGAGTTGTTGCCTTAACCAGTTACCCTTGTGTGTGTAGGTGGATTGACGTTGCATGGGTTGATAATCACATAGACGGACACCTTTCATTCCATTCGTGATATACCGGGTGTATAATTTTGAAGATTAAATATTTTATAGCTCTAGATAGGCAGGAATCTCGAGTTTGCGTGTTTGGATTCCGAAGCATCCATCTTATCTTTAATTGATTTTCTAATTAATTTTGTATGGATTCGGGGAAGCAGTCGTAGAAGGGCATGCATCGTTGTGACAACAAAAAGGATCAAACTTTTTAACACGGATCAGGAGTCCATCGCTTTTAGTTAGTTTCCAAAAACATTAAAATTAATGTGTCTGCATTTTATAAATCTCTAAAATAAAAAGAGGAAACGGTGCATTACACTTTGTAGGTGAATACATTTCGATAATTTTATCGTTGCTGCAAACGCGAACGCCCGAAGCAAACTGTTCATTTCCATAATTACTTCTGTATACAGCGTATTACACACGGCTGTAATACTCAGACGTACCTACTTATATAGAGAACGAGCTCTTCGGTCTTTTTTCTTGTTTTTGAGAGAGAGAGAATTGGCTAAGCGCCCAATGTTTACACTTATGGAAAATGGATTGTCACATGGAAATGCCAAATATTTCATCATCTAATTGTTTTGTTTTTGTGAGGTAATGTTTATGAAATAGACTGCAAGACTGGATTAAACGTTAAGTTGCTCAAACTAAATTTTAACTAAATCTAAACTAAATTTTTTACTTTTGGGCGCACCGTTAGAACTATTTTTGTACGATTTTTAAATATTGCCCGATAACCTATCAAGGTCGGGCCATCGTCAACTACTTCCCGAAACTGTTTTAGATTCACCGGTCTAAAATTATTTCTATATAGCTTTTGAACGATATATTCCTAAACATTCTAGATTGGATTCAAGTCTGGACGTTTCAAAGGCCATCGCAAAATTTAAATATTTAGTGTAGTCGACCATTCCTTAACGGTTCTGACGATATGATATGGACAAAAGACTAAAGGTCATCAATCATTTTAAACTAACTCATTGATATAATTTAAGAATAAAGTGGGACCTAAAACCGAACCTTGAGGAACACCAATATACAAGACGTAATTTTCAAGGGAAATTAAATTTTTTTCACTCTAAATATTGGCTATCGGCTTCTACACATTTCCCCTATCTTTCAGGTGATTGATGAATACTATGTCACAAAAACTGCTGCAAATGATTGCAACAAAAACACTTTGCCCAGTCTTCTGGCCCATCCGGACTTCTTTCGATTTATGCGTGGATTAAATTAATCATTTGTTGACGATAGCGGTTTCGCCGAGCAGGGTTCCCTCTCCTCCCGCTCCCCTCCCCAGATAAAAGCCACAATTTTTCCGCTTCGGCTTTTCAAAATAAATCCATCTCTCGTCACCCGTGACAATTCTATACATAAATGATTTTCTTTCGTGGCGTTGAAGCAGCATCTCACAAGAGACTTTACGATTTACTGCTTGACGTGTGGGACCCATTTTCTGAGTTTACTCATCTTTCCCATCATTCGTAAAAGTCTGCTGATTGTTTGTTCCGATACATCTAATTCTTCTGCTAATTGCGATTGGGTTTGCGTTAGCTCATCATCCAATAACTCTTGCAATTGCTCGTCTTAGCTACCGTAGCGCTCTCTGTCTTTCAGATTGAAATCACCATTTTTAAATTGTCGAAACCATGTCTAATCGATGGAGCGTGTTCACTATATGTTTCAACCAGCAAACGATGACTTTCAAGGGCATTTTTCTGTTGAGATTAAATAAGAAAAGCAATGCGTGTGCCGCAAATGTTTTTTTCTAGCCACAAAACTGAATGGTAAAATAAAGACTCTAGTTTCAATTAATTCGCTGCGTACTCTGCGCTAGCCCCATCTCTTAGTTAAACTGGAAAACACTTATGAATATACCTGGTAAATATATGTAGTACTGAGGTTTTCGTATTGATGAATGAGTGACTTGCGTTCTTACCATAGGGATTGCGTTCTGCTGTATATGATCGCCTTCAGCTTAGGGCCTTTTCATGGCGGTCCTACACGTCAACAGCAAGAATTCGTCTGGTGGCGACGAGAGGCAGAGATCTATCAGGGTCCAGCTCCCTCAAATGCTGAACCAATAGGTTCTCCGATCGAGCGACCCTTTCAAGGGTTTTCCTGGCCAATGCCATCGCATATTCCGATAAGGTTGGTAGTTGGAGGTCTCTGTGAATCTGAATATTTGTTACGAACCAGAGTGCATTGAGGATGATGCGTAGCACCTTGTTCTGCAACACATTGAGCCTCTTTACTTCTGTTTTGCAGGCACTGGACAAGGTGAGGGTGCCGTAAGTCAATATCGGTCGGGAAAACACCATATAAATCATTAATTTGAGCTTTAGGCTTAAGGAGCTCTTGAACCAAATTAGGGGAGCCAAAGCCCACCTCGTCAAGTCAGCTGGAGTCGTCAGTTTGGAGTCGAGGACGATATTGAGGTACTGGACCCTCGCACTCTAAGGCAACTTCCGTCCCTCTACGATGACATGCGAGGGAGGTGGATTTCGTTTCTGGGAAAGCAAACAGCCACAAAATTATCGGGATTTATACCTAACCCTCACTTCCGGGCTCACTCTGTCAGATCGTTGTAATCACCTTATCACCAGCGCGTCATTCCTAGATGTTGAATAAATAGCAGTGTCGTCCGCATACATTGCCAACTTCGTACTGGGTGGATTGGGGACGTCGCTGGTGAAAAGGATAAAAAGCTCAGGGCCGAGAAACGAGCCCTGCGGAACACCTGCTCAGATTGGCCTGTTGGTGGAGTATACGCCAGAACGTCCTCTAGGAGAGATACATAAGATCGGACTAGTAAGATCAGGTTCGGAGAGATGCCAAGTCCGCTCATTTTAAGTACAACCCAAGTCCGCTCATTTTAAGCAACAACCCGTCACACCACACCAATATATGTAGTCAAAATCTTTAAATTTCAACGATTTCTTTGTTCTTACACATTTCTTTGACAAGCGTCAATTTAATTCGAGACGTATTAAAAAATATCCATTTATTCCACTGAAGAATTCCACTAGTTTAAACCAAGAACTAGTCTCGATTATAAAAAAAAATGTCTTTGCTTCTTTTAGTAAAATCACCTAACACGTCTATTCCAACACAAACTTGCGTTAAACGTGCTCAACGCTGCTTGCCTGCCTGCCTCACTGTGCTCAACGTTTTCTCACATCAAAGTGTATACAGAGCCACTTCATCGTTTCCGAAAGGCGGCTGTAAACGTTGGCCAAGTCCGTGTTTGTATCGGGAGCGCCAAGTTCCTTTTGTAGTTTAGTCGGCGGCCGACGACGACGTCGAACCTGCCTGGTAAATCTCAAAGGAAAGTGTTCGCGCCCGAAATATTCGCCTTTGTAGAGGCTCACGCTCGCGCACATCGCCATTAATTAAACAACAAACCGATGGATGTTTCGCCAAGATTGAAGCGTTAGATTTTTATATTTTATAATTCCACACACAATAGAAAGAGCGCAAATTCTCTCCTCTATTATATTATCCAACATCTGGAAGATGACAACTCTCAAGATCAACTTTAAAAAGTTCAAAAATAGCCAACCATTTATCAACAGTGGCAACAGTAAAGTTAAGTTCTTTTTTTTATTATCACACAGTTTATACCGAGTTTACCGCTTACGTTCGATTGTAAAGAAAATTGTTGTCCTCCTCTCGCTAGCGATTTATCATCTTTAATTTATAATTGAAACGCTCCGTTTTCTTCCACGGTTTTAACAGCTCTTAAAATTTCATTGCCGCTTGATTTATGAAGGTTACGGTTGGATTGCTTAAACTTTTTTAATCACGGGTTTTCCTCTTCTTCCTCCGACCGGTTTTTCTTTTAGTTTTAAAACCGAAGAGGGACAAAAGTTAGAACGCAGATGTAACGATAAATTACGTCCGTGAATGTGGTATTAGTAATTTTTGAGAAATTGCGGTGAATGATTTTTAAATAACTTCGTCTTCTCTTTAGTGAAATCAACCCTTATAATGAGATTTAAATACGCGAGTGATCCGGAAAAAATTATTTCACTCCCCCGTCAAAAAAAAAACCTCGCAATAATAGCTCCCAAGAGTCGAATTAAAACTGCGTACAAAAAGAAAAATTGAAATACATAGTTGTACATATTTATAAGTTGCTTCAGGGGTAACTCGGAATATATTCACGGAATAAAGCGTTAGGGGGGAGGTTAACGAACAACATGCCTGTACTAACTCGTATTCTGCGAAATACATAATTAGAGGGTGTCAGGTGATGGAAAACGGAGACTCGAGAACAAGGTTTAGCCGCGAGGTACCCGCATTTAACAACACAACATTGTTCAACCTAAGAGGGGAGGGCGAATATTCGAGACATTCTCGCCATCTCGTTCCCTTCACGTCCGTACGACTGTGTCAAAATTTTAAGCGGAATTGTGTGTGTGCGTGCGTACCAGTCATCCTCTGACGAATTGCCGAGCTTACGCAGACGTAATTCCATAACACTTGCTAATTACACTTTAAGTGAACCGGATTGATTGTTGTAATAAGTGAGGGGGGAAAGTGAGAGTTTTAAGGGAGGGTATAAAGAAGGCGTGTACTACTCTCGAGGCTCTGAATAATTTTCAGAACGTAAGAGAGAAATTATGATGTTGTTTTTCGAGCTTGGCGATTTATGGGACTTGATTTTTGAGAGGCTCGCATTTAATCTGTTCATTCATTTAAATATTGGAGATAATATGATGCGCAGCACCCTCTGAAGAACGTTGAACGTCTTGATATGCGATTTACAAGCGCTGGACCAGGTAAGTATCGGCAAAAGAAAGATCATCAATTTCAATGTCAAACTGAGGTAGCTCCTCAACTAAATCAAAGGAGCCAGAGAAATGTGACGCCACAATAGAAAAATTGTGTTTAAAGATAAGCATCGTGTCGAGCACCATGCCAAGATATTGTTGTAGTATTGAGAAAAAGATACATAGATATGAATTTACCAACCAATATAGCTATGGTAATATGACTATGACATAAGTTACTTATCTACCAGGTATTTTTTTCTCAAACATACATATTTTTCAATATATGTTTTTGTTGACTCTTGAAAATTATATAAAGATCAACGCACATTGCAACAGATATTGCATTTGGGAACTACAGAGCAGTTCGTCTGCCCAATAACGATCTTGGATGGAGGAGGATCGCGTTTTCGAAAGTAACCGATTGGAACACTAAACACTTTAACCGACAAAACACCAACAAACTTTTTATTAAAAAGCCAACGCATTTCGATAGAAATCATTATCAAGACGATAATAAAACTACTAAGTAACGGATCGCTATGCACTTATCAGGATTTATGACCACCCTCCGCTTGCGACAGACGTCTGCAATCTTCTGCACACAATTGCATTCTAACACGTTTTAAACAAAGTCGTTTGATAGTTTATCAATTAACAACTCCAAGTCACCATCTGGTAGTATTTATATGGATATGATCAAAACTTTCTGACCCTAGGCATAAAAACCGGCTGTACAATATCTGCTTCAAAATTCTGATGTGCATATATTGCTGTCCCACCTCTCCCTATCTTAGACCTACAAAAACCACCTCACCTAGAATATACATAGTGTCCAACTCGAAGTGCACCGGGTTGGTAACACAAAAATCCCTACTTCGATGAAAAATATGTTGGACCTATGAACAGGTTTAAATTAACCCCTCCTACTACTGTCAGTTTTCACTGTCATTATGGCATTTACGTTTTTATTAGTGATTCCATCAGCTTTTGTGTTTATTTACTAAATTTAATCATGATCAGCGATGGATAATCTTGACGTAAGATTTTCATTTTTGACAATTAAATATAATAAGTGTTGTGTATGATTTATAGGCTTAGTGTTTGATAGGTTGCATAACCTATGTTATATTATATTGTATTATGTTTGTATGCACCAGTCTTAAATAAACCGTTAAACAACATGTGTCGAGTATATAACATCGCGCTGCGAAATTAGAAGTTTGGAGAAAGAAAAATGGAGGGATTTAAGACTCCGAAGAGTTTAGCAATAGATGAAAATATTGTTAGTAACTGGAAGAAATTTGTACAAAGTTACAACATATATTTACTGGCATCGGGAAGTGCAAATAAGAGTGCCGAGGTTAGAGCGGCCATTTTCTTGAATTTCATAGGAGAAGATGCCATTGACCTATTCAATACGTTTAATTTGGCGGAAGAGGACAAAAAAGATGTGGAGAAGATTAAAAAGGCGTTTGAGGAGTATATAGATCCGAGAAAAAACGTAATTTATGAAAGATACCTGTTCTACAGTAGGAATCAAAAAGAGAATGAAGAATTTGAATATTTTTTAACTGATATAAAGCGTCTATGTGCCACGTGCGAATTTACGAATAAGGAAGAAATGTTAAGAGATAGAATTGTATTAGGAGTTAAAAATAGAGAAATACAAGAGAGATTGCTAAGAACAAGTGATTTGACATTTATAACAGCAGTTAAAATTTGCAGAGCATCAGAAATAAGCAGGCAACAAGTACAAGACCTAAGAAATCAATCTGTTACAGTTGATGCTTTTACGAAACGACAGCCAAGCAAACAGATTAGTACGGACTTTAAGTGTAAGAAGTGTAATACCATACATAAACCAAGACAGTGTCCTGCATTTGGGAGAACATGTCACAACTGCAAAAAGCCAAATCATTTTAAACAGTGTTGTAAGAAGAAGAAGATACATGTGCAAGAAGTTACAGAAACAAATTTGGAAAGTTTGTTTGAAATAAATGACATTACCACAGCTGATCAACATGTGAGTGAATATAGTGTATGTCAAAGTGTATGTGAAATGCGCAATGGATCGGAAACACAGTGGATAGAAAGTATTTTAGTGAATGATAAATTTAAGATTAATTTTAAGCTAGATACGGGAAGCGAAGTTAATTTATTACCTAGTTGTTTGTACAAAAAATTGTTTCCAAATATTGTGTTGGCACCTTTACAACATAAGGTTACGCTAGAAGCCTATGGGGGGTTTAAAATACATCCAGTAGGTAAAATAGTTCTATCGTGTTCAAGTAATACTACTCAAACTAGTTCAAAATTAGAATTTTTTGTTGTCGATACTGGTAGTAAACCGATATTAGGTGTTAATGCATGCTCTAGATTGAAGCTCGTATTAAGAAATGAAAATAAGTTTACTGTAAGTGAAATCAACAGTATTAGTAGAGAGAAATTTATTGAAACCAATAAAGAAATATTTGAGGGTGTTGGGAATTTTCCAGATAATTATAAAATTAAAGTTGAGCCTAACAGTAAGGGTGTTGTTAAACCACCAAGACGGCTACCTCAGACGTTACTTACTAAGTTAAAAATAGAATTAAGTAAATTACTAAAACAAGGTATAATTCAAAAAGTGGATGAGCCTAAAGAATGGGCTAGTAATTTAGTTTTGGTCGAGAAAAGTGATTCATCTCTAAGAATATGCTTAGATCCATCGGAACTCAATAAAGTTATTATAAGAGAATACCAGTTAATACCGAAATTTGAGAATGTTAGAGAGAACCTATTAAATAAACATTACTATACGGTTTTAGATATGAAACAGGGATTCTGGCATATCAACTTAGAGGAAGAATCAGCTGATTTGTGTTGTTTCAGTACTCCATTTGGGTATTTTAAGTTTAAAAAACTGCCATTTGGATTGTCATGTGCACCTGAAGCATTTTTAAAATTTAATCAAAAATATTTTGGCAATCTTGCACCTAAAGATATTGCAATTTATTTTGACGATTTTATTATCGCAACAGAGACAGAAGAAAGACATGACGAAGTATTACAAATAGTTGCTGATACAGCTAAGAAATATAATGTAAAATTTAATATTGACAAATTACAATATAAACAGAATGAAATAAAGTTTTGTGGTCATATTTATAATAAAAATGGTGTTAAACCAGATAATGAACATGTCAAAGCTATTTTGGAATTAAAAAATCCAACAAGTAAAGTAGAATTACAACGTATGTTAGGGTTAATTAACTATTTAAGAGAGTTTATTCCCAATTTAGCTAGTTTAACAGAACCGTTAAGGGAATCACTAAAAAAGGATAATTTATTTGTGTGGAATAGCAAGCATATGGAGGCATTAAAAAGGTTAAAATTAATAATATCTGAATTACCTACGTTAAGACATTTTGATCCAAATAAGGATATAACAATACAGTGTGATGCATCAAAGGGAGGTTTAGGTGCTGTACTTCTTCAGGAGGGAAGACCTATCTCATTTGCATCAAGATGTCTGACGGATACCGAAGTAGCGTATGCGCAAATCGAAAAAGAATTCTTGAGTTTAATTTTTGCTTGTAGAAAATTTCATTATTACATTTATGGGAGACAAATAACGGCTTTTACCGATCATGCACCATTGGTCTCAATAATGAAAAAGAATATATCTATGATTCCTAATAATAGATTGCAAAAAATGCGTTTAAAATTACTTACATATGACATTGAATTAAAATATTTACCCGGGAAAAAGATGTTTATTGCAGACTTGTTGTCCAGAAATTTTTTGTCAGAAAAGTACGAGAATGAGCTTAATATTGAAGGTACAGTTCATTGTATCAATCGTTTCCAAAACCGGACCGACTCGTTGTATAACATTAAAAAAGCTAGCGAATCAGACACAGTTCTTAGTCAAATTCTAAGATATTACATCCAGGGGTGGCCGGAAAAGAAATGTATAAATGATCAACTCAAAATGTTCTATAACATGAAAAATGACATTACTGTTGAAGACGGAATTGTTTATTTTGATAACAGAGTGATCATACCACACTCATTAAGAAAAAATATGCTAAGATTGCTACATGAAAGTCACCAGGGTATTGTAAAAACTAAATTAAGAGCTAAAAATATTATGTATTGGCCGGGAATGTTAAACGAAATTGAACAATTTGTTAGTGATTGTACTATATGTGAGAAATTTCGATCTGATAATAGGAAAGATCCATTACTACCTCATGAAATTCCTACTTTGCCTTTTGAGAAAATAGGATCTGACGTATTAACATATCGAAATAAAGATTATTTAGTTATCATAGACTATTACTCTAAGTGGATTGAAGTGACTGAATTAGAAAATAAGAACTCTGCAGAATTGATCTCCAAGTTAAAATATTTGTTTTCAATGCATGGTATTCCTAGAATACTCATTTGTGATAACATGCCTTTTGGGTCTTTTGAATTTAAAAAATTTGCGGATTCTTGGAATTTTAGAATTGTAACATCTAGTCCGAGATATCCTCGCAGTAATGGGTTGAGCGAGAAAGCCGTGGGAATAGCTAAGCAAATGCTAAAGAAAAATTTGAAGAGGATAAGGACATTAATATTTCATTGCTGGAATACAGAAGTACTGTTATTCCAACCATGGGAGCATCTCCTTCTGAGTTGCTCATGTCTAGGTTACTTAGAACCAAGCTACCCGCTCATCATTTAAAACTGAAGCCAAAGCTACAAGAAAATGTAGAAGATAAATTAAAATCTAACCAATATCAGTATAAGTCATATCATGACAATAGGGCTAAAAGACATGTTACAAAATTTGAGCCAAATCAAAATGTAGTTATCAGGCGGGATAAAGTTTGGGAACCAGGTAAAATATTGAATACAGCAAATACTCCGAGATCGTATATAGTTCAAGACCACAAGGGTGAGGTATTAAGACGAAATTCGTTACATTTAAGACCATCTAACAACGAACCACTGTGCGTTAATAGAAACGCTATAGAACATGCAAGTCAAGAGTCGTCGGACAACGCGAGCGATCCTGATGTAAGTCTTAATACATCACTACCACCAATTACCACCAGGTCAGGTCGTACAGTAAAGAAGCCTTCAAAGTACAACGACTATGTGCTCTAGTTGAAAGGGGAGATGTTGTGTATGATTTATAGGCTTAGTGTTTGATAGGTTGCATAACCTATGTTATATTATATTGTATTATGTTTGTATGCACCAGTCTTAAATAAACCGTTAAACAACATGTGTCGAGTATATAACAATAAGAATGAAGTTACCCAGTCAAGGCAGGCAATATCACAGTCTCGCCAAATTAAATCTGGCGTTGCCAACCTAGTGCACTTGACCTGGGACCCTGGGACACTTTGTATGTATATAAACGATATACAGGATAACAACTTGAACTATGAAAGCCTATTGATAGGAGAAGGTAGTGGGAGGTAAAATTAAATATATCAATTTTAGTACGTATTGTCAACTGTTTATATGACAAGAATGTCAGTGGTTTTGTCAAATACTTTATCCTAATGGAATACACAAATTAATGAAAAACTACAAATTATAAAGTGCTTTTATGGAGGCCACATACTTTCATCAATTGTATATAACGTGCCATCGAAAAAAAACATAATTAGGGTAGGCTATGTAAATGTTTTTGATCGTTGCTTTAGCCACTATTACATAATGACATTTATTACTTGACATTTTATTGTAACTTTAGTTTATGACCTTTATAACCTCAAATTAAATGTCAAGGAATAAGTGTCATTATGTGAAAGTGGCTAAAGTAACTATCCATTCACATAGCCTACTCTAATTATGATTTTTTTCGATGTGTCTATATTTTGAGAACTATGTACCTTCATTAATACCCAATATTGAAATAGGAAGTATTTGGTATCACCAAGGTAGATGCCCTGCACACAACAGTGTGTGCGTCAATTTTCGCGTCAATATTTGACATAACCACTGACATTCCTGTCATATAAAAGCTGACAATGCTAAAATTGATACATTTAACTTTACCTCCCACTACCTTCTCCTATCAATAGCCTTTCGTAGTTCGATTAATGACCTGAAGCAAAACATTTTCGAAGTTATTGGCGAAATTGAACCGCTATTGTGCCAAAAGGTTTTTGACAATTTTAGGCAAAGGATGGTCATCTGTAGAAACAGCCATATAGGTACATATATTAGAAACTGGAAAATTGTCAAGATAAAATAAAACTGATGCAAAATAAGGCTAAACTCAGAAATACGCAGAAAAACATATCTTTATCAATAATGACTTAACAAAGGAAGAGAGAAAAATCCAAAAATTGATAAGACAAAAAGCAAACGATGCAAGATAGCAAGGAGCACGAAATATACAGGGTGTTAGTAAATAAGTGCGACAAACTTCAAGGGGTGATTCTGCGTGCAAAAATAATGACAGTTTGCTATATAAACGTCCGTCCGCAAATGCTTAGTTTCAGAGTTATAGGGTGTTAAAGTTTTTCTTAAAAACTGACGATTTATTTATTGCTCTGAAACCGGTAGAGATAGGCAAATGAAATTTGGTGGGTTTTAAGAGATGGTTATTGCGCATTTCTTGACATCCAACCAAGAATTTTATATTCATCATTGGCGTGCATACGGGTAATTATCTTAATTTTTTAAAGAAAAAAAAATGGTACGCCACTGAGATATTTCAAATTAAAAATCAGTTTTGAATTTTCCATTCAATTTGCCTTTTTTCGTGTGAGGCGCCGTTTTTATGCAAAAAATAAAACATCTTAACGTGTATTTTTCATTTCTTTAATACATCATCTAGTAGGCTACTGTCGACATTCAATATCAATGCATTGTTAAATACAAGTATCAAAATAGCAACTCATCATTATTAAGCTTTTAGTTAACTATAAAATTATTGTTAATAAGTAATTAATTTTTCTTTTATTGAAACTAACGGACAACTTTTCAAATGCAAAATTAACAGACATGCATTTTGTCTATGGTCGAAGTGATGGAAATGGTCGGCTAGCTGGACGATTGTATACTGAGTTGTATCCAGGACGTAGGATACCTGATCACACAATATTTGCTCGTCTTCACCAACGCTTGCGCGAAAATGGTATATTTGTTTGGAAACAAACGGCTGACTGCGGGCGCCCTCGAGAAGTATGAACTGTGCAACTAGAAGAAGAAGTTCTCGAGTTAATAGCGGAGTCACCTGAAACAAGTACTCGAAAAATCGCCAACATTGTATCCGTTTCATATTCAACGTGTACAAGCTCTACTACCTAGAGACTTTTTTCCCCGCCTATTTTTTTCCCAATGGATCCTTCATCAAATCGCTCAAATTCCTAATTTTTTAAATGGCGTTTTGTTTACTGACGAGGCTAATTTTGGACGAGAGCGTATACGAAATTTCCATAATAATCACCTATGGGCTGAGGAAAATCCACATGGAATTTTTGAAACTCATTTTCAGCATCACTTTTCAGTCAATGTATGGCTTGGGGTAATTGATGCTCATTTAATCGGTCCATATTTCCTCCCACTACGACTAACAGGCGAATCTTACCTTGAATTCCTACAGCAAGAGTTACCTGATCATCTTGAAGATATTCCTCTACAGCTGAGACAACACTTATAGTTCATGCATGATGCCGCACCAGTTAATTTTAGCATTAATATACGTAATCACTTAGATACAGTGTATCCAAATCGTTGGATAGGTAGGGGAAGTACGGAACATTAGCTTGCTCGATCACCGGAGTTAAATCCTTTAGATTTTTGCATTTAGGGTTTTCTTAAGTCATTCGTTTATTCCACTCCCGTCGAAAATGTTGATGACCTTCTATTGCTTCTTTGAGTTATTTTCCTAGAAATCACACAGAAAGAACAGATCGCCGTATCATCGGTATAAACCGCCAGGCGAGTGCTCATAGTAGTATAAATAATCTGGGCTCCAGTAGTGAGCCTTGAGGCACACCAGCGTCAGCATCTCTGATCGGCGATGATAGATCGATTGACGTTTAAGCTGCCGATTTTGAAAATTAAATTATCGCGTAGCATGATGGTTATCGAAGTATCGTAGAGTGTCACAACTCGAAAGCGTCGCGTACTCCCCCCGTTAATCGGAGAAGCTGAGAGTGTGAAGTCTTGCGAGAACTATTGACTCCGCAATCTCACAAGAAGGCTTATCGGTCCTATATCTGGATGGGATTTGAGGATTCTTGTCACGCTTAGGAACCATGATGATCTCGACGTATTTCCAAGCACTCGGATAGGTCCAATGGTGTAGCATGGAATTAAAAATATTCGACAAGATGTCGATGGCATTTTTGGGATAAACGTTTAAGGGCAGTATTTGCAAAGCAACAGCCTCCGTACTAGATCATACCCTAAAATAATCATCTTCAGGAAAAGAAAAGAGTTGGAAATTTCAAGAACAGATACACATCTCCTGACAGGGCCATCTAGAGGAAACAGAATCTATTGAGGAAGATCGAAAACTCTCTATAGTTAATCGAATCGACGTAAACAGCCAGGACATCTTCAATATTGTGTTTTGAATTAAAATATTGTAAACGAAGCATCTTAAATAGAATAGACAGTATAAAATATGACATCAAACTTTCAACTTCTGACATGTTAAACAATCAAAGCTGAGAACAACGGCAACGTCCGCTACAGAGAAGAAGTTTTTCCTTGAAACTGTAAGAAACTTCTCTTCCTTCCACATCCTGACCGTCTCTTTCCAAAGCGAGATATATGTACATATACGTGCACGTCCGACAGATTTTATATTCAAATTTGTATTCAGTTACCATCCCATTTTCGCTATGTGTCAAGTCTAGCAAATTCCAGTTCGCGTTTCTCCATTCAACATTACCTCTATATACTACAATATTCGATATATACATATACATATATGTATGCATTAGGTACAATAACTCGGTATATCCATCACAAGTTGCTGAACAACGAAATACAGAAACTACGGAAACTAAGTTTTCGCGCAATATTGCGGAGGGGTCCGGGTATAGTTGCAAAAATCCCTAGAATACGAACGCTATAGACTTTGTTACGGTCGAATACAACATGTCGGACGCGGAGAGAGTGTGTGTATGTGTGTGAGAGAGAGAGAGGGAGCACTCAGGAATACATATTTGAATTTTAACATCCACGGCAATAACGAAGAGATCTCTGCAATTATTTAAATCAGTTTATAAAATATGTAAAATAGGTGTGCGCTTGACGAACGCAAAATATAACTATGCAGATTGATATTGCGGTATTGTTGAAGTTTTAACTGGGGTAACGGTATATACAGGGTCTGTGGAAAGCAGTGGAGACCGAGAATCGAAATTTACAATTACTCTCGATCTATGTCTCAAAAATTTTCGGGCAAATTCTAATAAAATTAATTTGATTTGATGAAGTTGCAGTTAGTAAAAAAGTTAACTTCAACAGCGAGATATTGCGGTTTCAATGCGCAAGCCAAGTCATGTTTGAAGATAAAATTTTGGTGTAGTATGCGATAAGAGAAGTTGGTTTTTTTGTGGACGTACTCGAGGAGCAAAGCGAAGGATTGGTTACCCACAAACGGGATCAATTTTTGTTCCGAAGACAGGCGAGGAATTTCGATCTCATGGGGGTTAGGAAACCCAAAATGAGGAACAGTTAAGACGCAGAATTATGTACCTCCCAAAAATGTTTCGACATTTGCAAATACCAATAGATTAATTTGCATTTTGAAATGATACACTGATATCCAGAACCAGAACATAGTTTCCTGCCTTGTGACTGGGCCTTCGGATTGATTGAAAAGGAGAAAAGGAAACGCGAAAGGGTCGTGTTGCTAGAAGAATGGGTTGCATTGGTAAAACCAAAGCAAAAATGGTACTATATCTTCCTATAGTTTTACGGAGTACACAGCAAGAGGAGTGGAATGCAACAGCTTGGCCAGTGCTTTTATTAAGGACTTGTTTACCATTCAGAAACTTGTGCCTTCTGACTGTCAATGGTTTTACGACCCGACTGAAGTGTCAAGGAGAAGAAGAACCTATTCAGCTTGAACAAGATAGTTTTACAGATGATTAGTTTCCGATGCAAAAAAGGGGACAGCTCCAGCAGAACCCCACAGCCAACGGCTACACAAAAGAGCCGCTCTCAAAAATGATAAGTCTGATTAAGAAGGCGAAACTAGAGAGCGTTCTCTAAGGTAAAGGGGATCACAATAGACCTGTAAAGGTCGCGGTGAAACAGGTCCGCATGCCACCCCACTTCTAACCTAACCTAAAGGGGACAGCTCCATCGTTTCCTTTTTAATACTGTTAGCCAGTCAAATTTCCAAAAAGCATATTCTGTGAATATATTATGCATTAGGTTGTATTAGGAGTTTATCCCTACATATCAATAAAGGTTGAAAATTAAAAAAATTCGTAGTAATACTAGTCTTCTGTTTCTCCTCAAAAAATTGCTAGAATGGAGCTGCCTCCTTTTTGCACAGGTGTCCTTCATCATCATCATCCTTCATCGAGAAATTTTAGTCTCATTTGAGTAGAAAGGTGGGGGTTGGGAACCCTAAAATGAAGGACAGTTAAGACGCAGAACTTTTCAAAAAACTCTGGAGGTTGGTGCCGTACAAAATTGGTTATGTAACCTTCTAAATGTTCCTCAGACGAGTAATTTTGGTGTCATTTGAGCAGAAAGATGGGGCGGTTGGGAAACCTAAAACGAGCAACAGTTAAGACGCAGAATTTTTCAGAAAACTCTGGAAATTGGTGCCGTACAACAACTGATCGACTATGTAACCGCCCAAATCTTCTCCAACCGAGGTTCATCGAGAAATTTTGGTGTCATTTGAGTAGAAAGGTAGGGGGTTGGGAAACCTAAAATCAGCAACAGTTAAGACGCAGAATCTTTCAGAAAACTCTGTAGGTTGGTGCCGTACAAAAGCTGATCGGCTATGTAATCGCCCAAATGTTTCTCAAGCGAGGTTCATCGAGAAATTTTAGTCTCACTTGAGCAGAATGGTGGGGGTTGGGAAACCTAAAATGAACAACAGTTAAGACGCAGAATTTTTCAGAAAAGTCTGGAGGTTGGTGCCGTACAAAATTGTTTATGTAACCTTCTAAATGTTCCTCAGGCGAGTAATTTTGGTGTCACTTGAGCAAAAAGACGGGGCGGTTGGAAAACCTAAAACGAGCAACAGTTAAGACGCAGAATTTTTCAGGAAACTCTGGAAGTTGGTGCCGTACAAAAGCTGATGGGCTATGTAATCGCCCAAATGTTTCTCAAGCGAGGTTCATCGAGAAATTTTAGTCTCATTTGAGCAGAATGGTGGGGGTTGGGAAACCTAAAATGAGCAAAAGTTAAGACGCAGAATTTTTCAGAAAAGTCTGTAGGTTGGTGCCGTACAAAAGCTGATCGGCTATGTAATCGCCCAAATGTTTCTCAAGCGAGGTTCATCGAGAAATTTTAGTCTCATTTGAGCAGAATGGTGGGGGTTGGGAAATCTAAAATGCGCAACAGTTAAGACGCAGAATTTTTCAGAAAACTCTGGAGGTTGGTGCCGTACAAAATTGGTTATGTAACCTTCTAAATGTTCCTCAGGCGAGTAATTTTGGTGTCATTTGAGCAAAAAGACGGGGCGGTTGGAAAACCTAAAACGAGCAACAGTTAAGACGCAGAATTTTTCAGGAAACTCTGGAAGTTGGTGCCGTACAAAAGCTGATCGGCTATGTAATCGCGCAAATGTTTCTCAAGCGAGGTTCATCGAGAAATTTTAGTCTCATTTGAGCAGAATGGTGGGGGTTGGGAAACCTAAAATGGGCAACAGTTAAGACGCAGAATTTTTCAGAAAATTCTGGAGATTGGTGCCGTACAAAATTGGTTATGTAACCTTCTAAATTTTCCTCAGGCGAGTAATTTTGGTGTCATTTGAGCAGAAAGATGGGGCGGTTGGGAAACCTAAAACGAGCAACAGTTAAGACGCAGAATCTTTCAGGAAACTCTGGAAGTTGGTGCCGTACAAAAGCTGATCGGCTATGTAATCGCGCAAATGTTTCTCAAGCGAGGTTCATCGAGAAATTTTAGTCTCATTTGAGCAGAATGGTGGGGGTTGGGAAACCTAAAATGAGGAACAGTTAAGACGCATAATTTTTCAGAAAACTCTGGCGAGCGAGGTTCATCGAGAAATTTTGGTCCCATTTGAGTAGAAAGATTGGGAACCCAAAATGAGCTCTAAATCAGGTAGTTGGTTTGAAAACCAGGTGAGCTGTTTCCTGAATTATCTTCAAAACTAGCTGACCACCAGTTCTAACTTCGGAAAGACCATCTTCTGGAGGTCCTTATCATTAATATGGTCATAGTTACAATGTTTTCGCGTTAGTATTGTAGTTATCTCCTGTTTCATTAGCTTCTAATTTATCTCACATGAAGGTTATGACTTTGAAATATATCGAATATGATCCCAGTGCAGCGAGAGCTGGTTTTCTATCTGTTACTATGAAAATTGATATCTATCATCTAACAAAGAAGCATTTATAATAGATCCAAACACTTTCCCAAAAACTGGGATTTTACTTATTGGTCTGTAATTTGTAAGAAATCGACTCTTCGATTAATGTTGATAATCATAAAATAAGGAGGAAGATGACCTTCATTTAATAAATCTTTCTGTAGGTAATTCGAGGAGTCCTTCTGGTGAGATAAAACAGAAAATTCGTCCAATAGAAGATATTAATTTATTATAACATCTATCTCGTTGTATAAAATGAATCGACACTGTTAAAATCGCTGAAACAACACGACACCAATTCTATTTAATTTTCAAAAATAATAGATTCGACGTCTACCACTACAAACACATCACTCTAACAATAATTTCCTCATCCGAAGTCACCACAATTCCTATTTATAATACACATACAACCCCGTTTATTCTGACCGTTATATGCCATTGCCTATCCTGCGAAATATCGTGTATTGTGCAATATAAATATGCAAATTTCGTCGACAGTACACATCAACAGGGCCGTCGAGGAGATGTGGGAAACGACCGAGCGAGGTGAGCGTAGGGAGTGAGGGGGGCGAAGGGAATACAGAGAGTGAGGGGGTGAGTAGCGTTCGCTGATGTGAACGCTTCGATTGATTTAAAGCTGGAGGGCGACCGGCGACGAGTTATTGCCATTCAAATATGTAAATATAAATTCATGCACTCGGAAAGCCGGGTTGAACGGGAAGGAGGATATGGGCTTTCCCGAAGAGCACCTTTCTCTCAACATGGCCGGCTCTGATGCTCTGATGGTATTAACTCGTGATGATTTACGTTTATCGAGGCGATCCTCCATGTGTTTATCGCGGATATTATTGAAGAAAATTTCTTCCTCTCACCCTCCTTTATTACGTCAGTATATTTAATTAATTAAACTAAATAGTTACCGAAGTCTTAGTTCATAACTCGATGATATAAAGATCAAGTGATGTATTAATTTCAATTTTATCAAAGCTTTAATTTGCAACCCTCGTCTCCTTAATGTACCTATCCAGTTTGACTTGGCAAAGTAAAAGGGGTAGATATAGTAAGTACTAAGGATGCTTCTCTTACTTTCTCAAGGGATATGATGCTATATTATATACATGAAGATAATATCACCCCTTAATGAAATTCAATGATTAAAGTGGCTCCCTCTACACGGGAATAGTATTAAAAAAAAATTAATTCCGAACTTTTATTTAACATACTTCATTATGTCGTAGTAAATTAAACCGAAATACCTCGAAGTTTACACTGGCGGATTAAAATTCCACAACTTGCTTCCGCAAATTTTTCCTCTTTCACCGCTCCAACATAGCCAACACCTCTCTCACGGCTTCCGCTCCCTGGAATGCCGATAATTTCGATGTGAAAACGTTATGTTCGCGGTGTTTAAAAGAGCGTTCCAGACGACGACGACGACGACGACGACATTAATAAACCTCAAAGCGTTGTCCTCTACGAGAATAAAACCAAAAATTCGAATCGCTTTATCGATTATGAAATAATTTTTTTGATTAGTTTGTTTCTTTTTTTGGGAAATTACACTTTTATTTTTTTAAATTTCAATCTTAGATTGGAAAAAAATGGTCACCGTCTAGTGTCAATAGCGATGTGACTCATTATATACTGGATAAACTATCTTCATCTTCTTTTTATCAGTGCAACTTGAAGAGCTGTCATGACCTGACGAGCCTTCATTTCTTCTCTCTTTCATAAATATTTTACTTCTTGCATTGAAAGACAATGATTTTTCAGATACAATACTGCCTCAATCTAGTCTTCATTCTTCTTCTTCTGCATCGTCAGATTTCAGATTGGAAAAATTCAGAAAATCTGTCTTGATCGTTGACGATCACGTATAGGATACGAACTGGAACTGTCAGCCAAGGGCTTTTATTGCAAACGACCTGGCAATCATAGTGAAAGGGAAATTTGCAGGAGTGATTTCTGAACAAATGCAAATTGCCTTAAATATGGTGAACAATTGGTGGAATCGAGGAAGGCTGTCAATTAATGTCATGAAGGCACAGATTGTCACATTCTCAAAAAAAAAAAAAGAGAGGAAACTTAGGGAGATCAAACCGGTAAAGCTAAGGGATACAGAAATCCCAATGGCTAAGGAAGCAAAATACTTGGCGGTTAGGTTTGACCAAAAACTAACCTGGAATAGACACATGCGAAAGACATGCAATAAAGCGTCTATGGCCATTGGTAGATGCAGAAAATTGTGTGGAAAAAATTGGGGATGAAACCCAAAAGTGACCTGATCTATTATATAACATATGGGTCAGTGGTGTGGTGGCAAAAGACCCAACAGACCATCGGCTATGGAAGTCTTATTGAACCTACCACTTCTACATTATCTATATGCAAAGAGAAGCAAGGTCTGACACGTACAGGCTGATACAAAATCAAACACCCATCACACACATACATATATGGGAGAATTTATCAGAAGTTGATCAAAGAACTAAAAACCGGGGAGGTAACCTGTTTTCCTACAGACGTAATGGTTCCAAATTCCAACTTCAACAAAAAATAAAAAAACCAACACCCTCGAATGGTGGAAAAGCTCCTCAGGACAGCCGCAAGAATTCATCAAAGAATACATGCCTAAACATACTGATGACCTTCTGAACAAAGGCAGGAGAACTATCAGGCTGGTAGTAGGCCTTTGAACAGGACATAACAGACTCAATAAGCAAGGCAAGGCTAGAAAGCCTCATTAAAAAGACCAGGTGGTCTAGATAATAGGCAGGTACAATAGACCTACAGGTCGCAGTAGCAAAAGACTACATAGCCATCTTGTTCAATTATTTATCTATCTATTTATCTGGTATAGGAACCTAATTGGACATTGTAATATCAGAATGGGATTGTAATTCTAACCTTTGGTCTTGTGATGTCGTTCAATGTTGTTCAACGTTGTCAACAAGATAAACCTTCTCCGTAACTAACGAACGATTCAACGTTTTCCTTTCGTATAATGATCGATGGCGTTGACAATTCGTAAATTGCAAACATATCATCCCAACACTCCTCTAACTTTTCGGTGCCTTTTATGCAAAACGATTTGTCTTTGCTCTCAGTTTCGGCAATCACTTTTTCATTTGATCCAAATTTCCTTCCCTTAAGCATCTTTTTCATGCCTGCAAAAAGCCAGTAATCACTAGGGTGGCCAAATCTGAAGAGTAGGATGGGTGAGGAAGCAATTAAAAGCCTAATTCATCCAATTTAATCATTGTTTTCATCGACTTGCAACACGGGTCACTCTCCTGGTGAAACAGTACATGTAGGCTCGTTTTGACTTAATTTCTGGACTCAATCGATATTATTGATAGTTTTGCCTTTCTCGAGATAGTCCATGAACAAAATTCCATGCGTGCCCCAAAAAACGGGGGCTATAATCTCGCCAGTCGACTTTTCGAGTTTTTGGGTCGCTTTGGACGACTTCCACAGCCTGCTCTCCACTTAGCTGATGATCTTTTCGATTTAGGCGTGGTTTAGTGGCAGCAAGCAAACGCAGCACCCACTTCGAAAGCAACTTGGGCATGCCCAAATTTTCATGTAAAATTGTAAAGGCACTACTACCTTCTGATATCTTTAAGGTGTCAGCTATCTCACGCAATTTCATTTTACAGTCTTTTAAAGCTATTTTGTGGATGTTTTTTACGTTTTTCTGGAACAACTACTGATTTTGGGCGACCAAAGCGTTCAGTATACCAGTCAAAAATAGTTGATTTCCCTGGCGCAGGGTACCCAAACCACTATTGGGCTGCAACAGTATTTTTCCCCAACAAAAAATTGTGTTTATTCAAAGAAATCCCTTTCTTTTCCATTGTCTTGAAAAAATTACAAAACTGGGGTCACTAAAACGATTGTAACCTCTAAACTAACGATCAGAATGCCATAAAATTTTGGGACGAACTGTTTGAAGGTTAGTACTACTCGGAAATCATGTTGCCGTGTCAACAATGTTGCCATATGTGTATGTGTTAGACCAAGGACTTATTGAGTGATGTGTTATTGATGATCAATTCATGTTGATTGGTATCTCCTAGGGTTGCCGAAGAACTTGAACTATAAGCCTTCCTCTGCTTTAATTCCCTTATTAAAAAGTACAAAAAAATTGTGACAGTTTTTGAAACTAACTTATTAAATTAGATGGCAATACAATTTCTTAAAATTTAAAAGCAAAAAATCACAACAACCTCTAAGCTCTAACCTCTAAGCTAAAACAAGACAAGATTAAATCTATTGCACCCACGATATTAATAACCTAACATAACACTTAATTTAAACAAGTATCTGATTTACAAGATGGAAGAAAAGCACCGCTAGATTCAAGAGCTATTACATCCGAACGCATAGGAGAGGGTGCCGGCTGACAGATAGGGATGTCTCAGAACTAAAAGGGAACGAACAACCTCGATAATCATAAATATTATATTAAATAGCTTTCTCGCTCCGCGTACATCCACGGATTATTCCGAGGGAAGTCAGTCCTTATTACCTTAATCACGAGTGATAGATGTATTTGTTAAGGAAAAGAAAAAAAAAAGGAGAAAAAGATTTGGCCCCCACATCGCAACCATAACCATTAACAACTCGTCTTAACCTCAAAACTATCCGAACAAATAAATTAGGAGAACTAGAGTGGGAGGTACACCTTTATAACCAATAATATTTTGTTTTATATTGTTTTTTATTTTTCTGGGGCCTCTTGAAGTGGAGCCATTCCAGGGGATATACCCCCCGCGATTGTCAATTATTTTTAGCCGGGTTCTTAAGACCGTGACAGTCCAATCAATCAGGATGAACTTAAGTCATGAAATCATAAGCCGTAATTCTTTCTAGTCGAATCTACGCCGTGGCCCCCTTAGGTGAGCTTCGTTTCATATTCTCCATCTCCCTCTTCAACGTTATTAATAGCCACCCGTCCGGTTTTCGCCTTGAGGAAGAGTCGAATGGTGTGTGTGTGTGTGTGTGTGTGGAGGTGTGCGTTGGTTTACCAGGACGGTATTTAGGAACTCTTTGCTTTTTGATTTCTGTAAAAGAAACTATGAAATTTGACAGCTGTCAAAAATACTTTAATACCACCAAAACAATGCGAAACTTAGGAAACGATCCTACTGTAAATTTTCGAGATCGCAAATCCGTGAAGTGTTCAAACGTGGGAATGGGACCATTTCTATTAAAACCGTAACGAATTATTGACATGTCGAATTTGGCAGCTGTCAAGAAATATTTTACATGTTGAACTGTCAATAATTGTTGCTGTGATTACAATTTGACAGCTGTCAGAGATAATTTAATATCTTAAATCAAAAATATTTTAATCGTTACTAGTTTCGAAAACGTGAAATTATTATAATTTGACAGTTGTCAAAACTATTTTAACTACTTAGACCTGTTACAATTGTAAGGCAAACATCATGAAACTGTAAAAATTATAATTTGACAATCGTCAAAAATATTTTAAATGTTGAACTATCAAAATCGTTACTGTTAGTGCAATTTGACAGCTGTCAAAAATAATCTAATTGTTAGGCTCATTAAAACAGTAAGACGAGAAGCCTTTTTAAACATTGACAGCTTCCAAAAATGTATTAATGCCTACGAGTTTTGAAAATGTGAAGTTATTATAATTTGACAGCTGTCAGAACTATTTTAATTAGTTAGACTTGCCAGATTGTAAGACGGTACGTTATTTTATCGTTTAACGTCTCGAAACTGTAAAATTTATAATTTGACAGATGTCAAAAAATATTTTAAAATGTTGAACTATCAAAATCGTTACTGTTAGTGCAATTTGACAGCTGTCACAAATAATCTAATTATTACGATCATTAAAACAGTAAGATGGAAAGCCTTTTTAAACTTTGACAGCTTCCAAAAATATTTTAACGCCTACGAGTTTTGAAAATGTGAACTTATTATAATTTGACAGCTGTCAGAACTATTTTAACTAGTGTTAGACTTGCCAGATTGTAAGACGGTACGTTATTTTATAATTTAACGTCTCAAAACTGTAAAATTTATCATTTGACAGTTGTTAAAAAATATTTCAAAATGTCGAACTATCAAAATCGTTACTGTTAGTGCAATTTGACAGCTGTCACAAATAATCTAATTATTACGCTCATTAAAACAGTAAGACGGAAAGCCTTTTTAAACTTTGACAGCTTCCAAAAATATTTTAACGCCTACGAGTTTTGAAAATGTGAACTTATTATAATTTGACAGCTGTCAGAACTATTTTAACTAGTGTTAGACTTGCCAGATTGTAAGACGGTACGTTATTTTATAATTTAACGTCTCAAAACTGTAAAATTTATCATTTGACAGTTGTCAAAAAATATTTCAAAATGTCGAACTATCAAAATCGATACTGTTAGTGCAATTTGACAGCTGTCACAAATAATCTAATTATTACGCTCATTAAAACAGTAAGACGGAAAGCCTTTTTAAACTTTGACAGCTTCCAAAAATATTTTAACGCCTACGAGTTTTGAAAATGTGAACTTATTATAATTTGACAGCTGTCAGAACTATTTTAACTAGTGTTAGACTTGCCAGATTGTAAGACGGTACGTTATTTTATAATTTAACGTCTCAAAACTGTAAAATTTATCATTTGACAGTTGTCAAAAAATATTTCAAAATGTCGAACTATCAAAATCGTTACTGTTAGTGCAATTTGACAGCTGTCACAAATAATCTAATTATTACGCTCATTAAAACAGTAAGACGGAAAGCCTTTTTAAACTTTGACAGCTTCCAAAAATATTTTAACGCCTACGAGTTTTGAAAATGTGAAGTTATTATAATTTGACAGCTGTCAGAACTATTTTAACTAGTGTTAGACGTACCAGATTGTAAGACGGTACGCTATTTTATAATTTAACGTCTCGAAACTGTAAAATTTATAATTTGACAGATGTCAAAAATATTTTTTAATGTGGAACTGTCAAAATCGGAAAACAATCGCCGTTATTACAATGTGGTAGTTGTCATAGTGTAACGTTTGCCAAAACAATCCAAAAATATAAAAAAATATAATTTGAAAGCTTCCAGGAGGTTCGCGAAATTGTGAAACATAATTTGACAGCTGTCAAAAATATTTTTATAGTGTAACTGTCAAAATTGCAGCCAATAACTGTTAATTACAAAGATACTTTTATAAAACCTTACCGTAATACCGTATAAATCGTAATTTTAATTTGACAGCTGTCAAATATAGTTTAACTGGGACAACTTACCTGGTAATAATTTGAGAGGTGTCATAAACTATTTTAACTGTTAGATTTGTCAAAAATCGTAAGACGTAGTACGGTATTTTATAGTTTAAACTTTTGAAACTGTAAAATTTATAATTTGACAGCTGCCAAAAATGTTTTAATACCACCAAAACAATGCGTTTATAATTTGACAGATAATATTTGACGATGTAATAGTAACTTTAACGTAAAGATGGAAACTTCGGAAACAATCCGACTGTACATTTTCGAGATCGCAAATCCGTGAAGTGTTAGTCACAGATGACCGAACTGCTCCGGTTTCTAGTGAGATCACCCCGGATAAGATAATAATTTGAATTAGACATCGATCTTTGCTCAGAATTGAATTTACATCCAGGTGTTCAGCTAACCGGAACATCTCCAAGATTATATAGTTCATGATTGTCTTTACCAGTTTAGGAGTAGTTCTCGGTTGAGTCTCCTTTAATTAAATTATAGCAACTTCAATGATTGTAGTAGATTTACATTACTTTTTAGATTAAAATCTACACCGGACACTTAATAGGGGTTACCTAAATAAAACCGCAGACTAACCAAATTTGCCCCCTTTAAAAGGGATACGTTGGGCGCCGAAAAAATAAAATAAAATCAACAAAAGTCACTTTTTTAATTAGAATCTTGAACCTGACTGTCGCAATAAAAACTCGTCTCCTTTCGGATAACATCTCTAACGCGGCAACCCGGGAGAACCCGGAGAAAATTAGGAGGGCCGGGAAAAACTTGCGGGCTAAACAAAAAGTGAAAAAAAAATATAACACGACCGACGAGCTCTCTATGGAGTCACATCAGGTCTGCCCGAAACCGGATTATACTGCGGCCAAAGACAAAGTGCAAGCTTTGGGGTGCATAAAGAATTAGCAGGCGTTAAGGCGTAAATGAAGGACGAAACGTGAAACAGTATATCCCGGAGTGTAGCCTCGAAGAAGAAATTAGATATTCCTCAAGGCGTTCTTTTTTTCTGCTTGTTCCCTTGGACTTTTTTTTGCATCTTTAAAAGGAGTCTAGTCTGATCTAGTGGGTGTACACGTCGGGTTTAAAATTTGATTAGGTTCCTTTCGGATGCAAATTTGTGCGGGAGATTATATTTCTGAAGGGATACGTTTTTGAACGACGTCGTATCGAGTTTAGAAGTTGGAAATTCTGGTGTGTGTGTGTGCGTGTAATATATCTAGAGCACCTGGATATATCAGACATGTTTATGCGAAATTACGGCCATAAATTAAGCATTATCTATTCATCAAATTGTCACCCGTTACGCGTGACAATAGCTTAGTATTTAGATGATTTGCAATACCTGCAATAATTACAGGATAGGCAACCGGGCGGTAATCTCCAGCGTATATCTCCTGCGATTGTAATTATATGCATAATAATGGCGGGAATGATGGACCGATTTCGGTTCACTATAATACAATGTAGAATTGAAATCCTAATCAGTTTAAATTATTAAATTTTGTATAGGAATTAAAATATGCTAACACTAATATTTATGACAGTTAACATCACTTTAACACTTATAATTTTCAAGGAAGCTGTCAGAATATACGAACGCTTATTATCGTACTCGTTTAGCGCGCATAATCATTAAAGTGTTTCTAACAGCTGTCAAACCGTAACAACCACCACAGTTTGACAGCTGCGGTTTTAACATGCGTAACTGTAAAATTATACAAAAAACAGGTACGTTTTCAGAGTTGAAAATTTTAAATAAATTGTAAAATTGTAGATAAACAATTTTATTAAAATATTTTTGACAGCTGTCAAATTATATAAAAAAAACACTTATTTCTTCACTATTTTGGCGAGTGTAACAATTAACATATCTCTGAAAACTACCACATTATAATAACAGTTATTGTTCACAATTTTGGCAGTTCAAAATTTAAAAATATTTTTGGCAGCTGTCAAATTATAAATTTTACAGTTTCAAGACGTTAAACAACAAAATAACGAACTTACGATTTTGACAGCTCTAACTAGCTAAAATAGGTCTGATATCTGTCAAAGTATTCCCAGTAAGTAGTACCAATTAAAATATATCTGACAGCTGCCAAATGAAACGACAGTTAGTTGTTACCATTTTGTATGGTATAACGGTAAGGTTTTATAAAAGTATCTTTGTAAATAGCAATTATTGGTTGCAATTTTCGCAGTTTAACTATAAAAATAATTTTGACAGCTGTCAAATTATAAATTTCGGGATTGTTTTGGTAAACGTTACACTCTGACAACTATCATATTGTGATAACGACGATTATTTTCCGATTTTCACAGTTCAACATTTAAAAATATTTCTGACAGCTGTCAAATTATAAATTTTACAATATCAAAACTTTCAACTATAAAATATCGTACTGTCTTACGATTTCGACAACTCGACAACAGTTAAAATAGTTTATGACACCTCTCAAATTATTATCAGGTAAGTCGTACCAGTTAAAATATTTCTGACAGCTGTCAAATTGAAATGGTGGTTAGCTGTTACGATTTTATACGTTACAACGGTAAGGTTTTATAAAAGTATCTTTGTAAATAACAGTTATTGGCTACAATTTTGACAGTTACATTATAAAAATATTTTTGTGTCAAATTGTCTGTCAAATTATAAATTTCACAATTTCACGATCCTCTTGGAAGCTCAAATTATATTTTATTATATTTTGGGATTACTAACTATAACTATTACATTATAAATTGTTTTCCTATTTTAACAGTTCAACTATAAAATATTTTTGACAGCTGTCAAATTATAAATTTTACAGTTTCTAGACGTTAAACTATAATATAACGTACTGTCTTACAATTTTGGTGGGTGTAAGTAGTTAAAATAATCTTGACAACTGTCAAATTGTAATAACAGTAACGATTTTGACAGTTCAACATTTAAAATATTTTCGACAGCTGTCAAATTATAAATTTTACAGTTCGAGACGTTAAACTATAATATAACGTACTGTCTTACAATTTTGGTGGGTGTAAGTAGTTAAAATAATCTTGACAACTGTCAAATTGTAATAACAGTAACGATTTTGACAGTTCAACATTTAAAATATTTTCGACAGCTGTCAAATTATAAATTTTACATTTTCGGAACGTTAAGCTATAAAATAACGTACTGTTTTACAATTTTGACGGGTCTAACTAATTAAGATAATTCAGCCAACTGTCAAACTTTAATAATTTTACATTTTCAAAACTTGTAGGTATTAAAACATTTCTAACAGCTGTCAAATTGTAATTACAGTTAAAATTTAGACAGTTCAACATTTAAAATATTTTTGACAGCTGTCAAATTATAAATTTCACAATTCCACGATCCTCGATTGCCGATTGTTTTGGCAAAAGTTACACTCTGACAACTATCACATTGTAATAACGGCGATTGTTTTCCGATTTTGACAGTTCAACATGTAAAAATATTTCTGACAGCTGTCAGATTATAAATTTTACAGTTTCAAAACGTTAAACTATAAAATAATGTACTGTCTTACGATTTTGACAAGTCTAAGAGTTAAAATAGTTTACCAATTGTTACCAGGTAAGTTTTACCAGTTAAAATATTTCTAACAGCTGTCAAATTGAAATGACAGTTAGTTGTTACGATTTTATACGGTATAACGGTAAAATTTTATAAAAGTAACAGTTATTGGCTGCAATTTTGACATTTTACATTATAAAAATATTTTTGTGTCAAATTGTCTGTCAAATTATAAATTTCATAATTTCACAGTCCTCTTGGAAGGTTTCAAATTATATTTTATTATATTTCGGGATTGATTTGGCAAACGTTACACTCTGACAGCTATCACGTTGTAATAACGAGTGTTTTCCGATTTTGACAGTAAAACATTTAAAAATATTTTTGACAGCTGTCAAATTATAAATTTTACAGCTTAGAGACGTTAAGCTATAAAATAACGTACTGTTTTGCAATTTTGACAAGTCTAACTAATTAAACAACTGTCAAATTGTAATAATTTCACATTTTCAAAACTTGTAGGTATTAAAATATTTCTGACATCTGTCAAATTGTGATAACACTAACGATTTTGACAGTTCAATATCTTAAATATTTTCGACACCTGTCAAATTATAAATTTTACAGTTTAGAGACGTTAAGCTATAAAATAACATACTGTTTTACAATTTTGACAGGTCTAACTAATTAAAATAGTTCTGACAAAACTGTCAAATTGTAATAATTTCACATTTTCAAAACTTGTAGGTATTAAAATATTTCGGACAGCTGTCAAATTGTAATAACAGTAACGATTTTGACAGTTCAACATTTAAAATATTTTCGATGGCTGTCAAATTATAAATTTTACAGTTTTGAGACGTTAAGCTATAAAATATTGTACTGTTTTACAATTTTGACAGGTCTAACTAATTAAGATAGTTCTAGCAACTATCAAACTGTAATAATTAAACATTTTTAAAACTTGTAGGCATTAAAATATTTCTGACAGCTGTCAAATTGTATTAACAGTTACGATTTAGACAGTTCAACATTTAAATTATTTTTGACAGCTGTCAAATTATAAATTTTACAGTTTTGAGACGTTAAACTATAAAATAACGTACTGATATTTTTGAAAGTTATCAAAGTATAAAAACGCTTTCTGTCTTAATGTTTTAATGAGCGTAATAATTAAATTATCTCTAACAGCTGTCAAATTGTAATACCAGCCACAATTTTTGACAGTTGTCATATTAGACATTTCTAGTTTCTGTTACGTAAGTAATTCGCGACGGTTTAAACAGAAATGGTTTCATTCCCACCTTTTATCCTTAAGACACTAACCAGAATAAAAACAATCTCATTAACATAATCATATACGAACCGTGAAAGAGGTTCAATAACATTCGGCTATTAAATCATACCTTAACTAGATAGACATTATACCACCACTCCACATATTAGGGACGTTAACGAGAGGAGCCGGTTACACAGAGCCCTGCGATTTACACCTAGAAGAGCTCTATATTACCAGCTTCAACTTGATACCGCACATAGTGTCGACCCTCGTAGACGTGGCACGTTTGATGGTACTCGTCTGGTGCGCGTATAAGGGGATTATGTAAGATGAAAATAGGTGTGAAATTGTTTGAAGATCAAGAGCGCTAGCGACAGAAGAGCGACATCCTCGTCGTTGCCGTCGTCATCGTCCTTACTTATCGAAACTACGTCGGCGGAGTTATTGTTCGTTAATCCACCTTTTACGTGTTTCCCATCCGCGAAGCTATGCGAGAATTAAATGGAACGGATGCGTTGCGGTTGGTCGTTTATATCGAATTAAAATACCACGAATTTTTGCGCCGGCGATATCCTCGTTTATAATTAATTTCGAGCTTAACCAATCGGACAAATGATAACTTTTAATAACAGTTGAATCAGAGTCGGATCGGAGCTGTCGGTTGTATCGTCGCATTTCAATTTCCAATTTTGCTATGTTTTATACCGGCGACTGACTGCGCGAATTAAAAACGAAACGATTTGAATTTCAGATCATCCTACTGACTGCGCCACTTTTTCTTGTTGAAACGTGAAAATAGATTCTCATCTAGTTTAATCCCATTCTTCGGAAAGAAGAATCAATAATCTCTTTGCAACGGATGGGAAGAAGCATAAGCACACTAAGAACTATTTAATTGAATTATTGTATTTATCTCTTTCTATCCCGGATATCACTATCCTTATCCCATTTCTACACTACACAGATATTTCACTTTATATGTATCTGCAATTGCCTCTTAGTAGTAAAGTGTTGCCACTTGTAATAATCGCAAAACGGTTCTTGCGAGCTAATAATACGGATAGATGAAGCTCGCTGGAGATTCGCCGAACGTTCTACGAGCTTATTAGCATGACCCTTAAAGCTAATGATCATCCCGAACGTATCGATACAGCCATAAATCGAATTAGGTTCGAGAAGGAGTGGACCTTCCGATTATTGCACTTAATTCTGAATCTCGTGTGCAGGGAGAATTGTATGCGGACGTTCTAATACGTAATTGCTTCCAGAAGAGGTCGCGGAGGTCAAATAGTTTAGCTCCTAAGTTGTATATTATGTAATATTGTCGCTAATAACAGTGAAAGTTATTATTCCACTATTAAAATATTTTTGACAGCTGTCAAATTAATTTTCACGGTTGCAAACTTCATAACGGACTCTATAATTCTTTCGAATATCATCATAATAGAAAAACAGTTGTTTAATACTGTTTTGGCGGGTGTAGCGATTAAATTTTTTTTTGACAGCTGTCAAATTTGTCATGTGGTAGTTTTTAGGGTGTAACAAGGAAATTATAAACGCCGTATTCGTTCTACATTTAGCAATAATAAAAAAATTAAATAAATTACATAAAAATTGTTAATGACAGCTATTCTTTTTCCAATTTTGACAGTTCAGCTGTCACATATTTTAATTCGCAATTTCAATACTTAAGAAGTATTAGTTACAATATTTCTGAATTATTTCGTCGAGTCGGCTACTCTAAATAATCGTTGATTCTGACAATTCAGCTATCAACATATTTATGACAGCTGTCAAATTTTAAATTCCATAATTTTAAAATTTATAAACATTAATACATGTTAAGGAGCTGTCAAATGACTAAAAGCATTTACTGTTTTGCTCTGTTGGTGATTGTCACAATTGAGCTATTTCTGACAGCTGTCACATTGCAGTGACAATTTTTTTTGTTATTAATAAGTCTATTATAAGGTTGCACATATTAAAAAGAAGTATTTTTTCCAGACGTAGCAATAGAAAATAAACCGTAAATAACAGTTATTGTTACCAATTCTGAATTTCAAGTATCAACATATTTCTGACAACTGTCAAATTATAAATTTTGCAATTTTAAAACCTTGCAGGTATTAAAATATTTTAAGAAGATTTAAGAAGAATAGCATTATACAAACACTCTTTATTATCTTACTGTTTTGATGAGCGTAACAGTTACAATATTTCTGACAGCTGTCACACTTTACTAACAGTTCCCTTTTTTCCTCTTAATAGGTGAACTATAAGGTTACATTAAAAACAAGTATTTTTTCCAGATTTAGCAATACAAACTAAATCGTGAATAACAATTATTGCTGCCAATTCTGACATTTCAACTATCAAAATATTTCTAACAGCTGTCAAATGAAAAATTCCAGATTTAAAATTTTGTAGGCATTAAAATATTTTTAGAAGCTTTTAGAAGAAGAAGAATTATAAAAACACGACTCTTTTGATCGGTGTAACAGCTAAAATATTTCTGACAGCTGTCAAATTGCAGTGACAATTACTGGTGGTTGGTTTTTAATAGGTTAAGTATGAGTTAATATAAGAAAAAAAGTATCTTTTCTAGATTTATCAATACAAAGTAAATTGTAAAATTATAAACAACAGTTATTGTCGTCAATTCTGATAGATTGACAGCTGTCAAATTATAATTTTCACAATCGTGGGTCAAATTCATAGGTTATTAAAGTATTTCTGGACGTTGTCTAATTCTAAAACTACTCATTGCTCTACAATTGTGTCTGTGGTGGGTGCTGGTGCCATTGTTTCCGAATTTGTCAATACAGTTATCATAATAGTTTTCAGCTGTCAAATTATAAATTTTGCAATTTTAAAATCTTCATTAAAATATTTTTAGAAGATTTTAGAAGAAGAAGAATTAAAAACACTATTGTTTTGATATAACACCTAAAAATAGTTCAAATTGCAATGACAATTGTTCAAATTTTACAAAATAAATTGTAAAATTATAAACAAAGTTATTGAAATCTGATAGTTTGACATCTGTCAAATTATAAAGAAATTGATATATTTTTAGAATTTGCCAAAGTTATCATAATCGTTCTTTGACACCTGTCAAATTATAAATTTTCTAAATTTGAAATCCCCTAAACATGATATATTTTTAGTTTGAAGCTATCCAAACCTAAAAAAAAATACATTATTTATTGTCTTACTGTTTTAGTGAGCAGCATTATATTTAAAAATTTCTGACAGCTGTCAAGTTTGTTAAAATATTACTGCTAGCTGTCAAATTATAAACTTCTATCCATTGAAACATTTTCGGAAGCTGTTAAACTATAAAAATACTAAACTGTTTTGGTGAGTGTAATAGTTAAAAAATTGTTGACAGCTGTCATCAAATTGCAATAACAGCTAGTCGTTACAATTTTAATAAGTATAATTGTAAGGTTATATTAAAAAAATTGTATTTGAGCAGACTTGGCAATTCTAAATAAATTTTAAATAATATTTATTGTTTCGAGAATTTGTCAATTCAATTATTGACAGCTGTCAAATGATTTAATTCTATATTAATAATTTTTTTAAATTTTAAATCCTGTCAGCACTCATTCAGCAGTCATTTAGAAACTGTAAAAACATTATTTATTGTCTTACTGGTTTGATGAATGTCAATTTTCCAATTTGACAGCTGTCAAATTAGTTATTACGTTTTTATTAATCACATATATTTTTTTCAAGACAAATTATTACTGCACGTCTTTATTTAGTGTTTTTGAGAGTGTGGTAGTTCTGACAACTGTCACATTATAATGACAGCCATTCTTCTCCCATTTTGACAGTTCACTATTTCAATACGTAACGAGTTATAGTCTGGAAGTTGCTAAACTACAAAGACGCTTTTTGTGTGACTGATTTGGCGAGTGTAATAGATCGGATAATTTTGACAGCTGTCAAACTGTAATGTACCTGCCATTATGTGTTATTTAGACAACATTTCTACGTCATCAAATATTAACACGAGACCGGCAGCGAGTACATTTATACCTCACATTTTTTACCTCGCGAAATGCGAACTATAATTCCTAGATATGCCGGTTTAATCCGAATAATAATCCCCCAAAACTTACGTACGTCATATTTTAAGGAAGAACCGAGCCTGCAATGCGGCGCCATATCCGAAAGCTAGGGCATCAAAGGTACTCTACAGAAGTAGAGTTAACCCGCGCGATACATCCACGCACAACTCCATAATCTGATTAGGGAAAAAGTTTGGCGCATTAATTTTGCAGATTTTAACGTTACGTATGCGGTTAGGGATATTTCATACTAATGCACGTCGTGGAGGGCGAACTCGCCGACTTTAGAAGAGGGATAATCGCGCGAGAATCCTACCGACTGCGCCGCATTTTTGTACATGCGATATAGGAATTAGAATTCGAAGGTGGAATCTTCGATATTAGAGTAAATTCCGGGATCAATCATTTATTAAAGGTTGATTAAAATTGGAGATGTGCGGATGGGAGAATAATTGGTGAACAATTCGAGTTATTTAAATGGATTTTTTTTTTGTAATCTGTAGTTTATATGTTAGATGGCGTCATCAACGCGGAAACATAGTTGGCCTAGTAGTAGAGTAGGGTGGTACGACGATAATTCGACTAAACAGGACTACCACCACCGCCGAGAGACTGCAGTAGTACCACCCGACCAAACCAATTTCATAATTACAATTCGGTCTTGTTAATTAGTTTTGCCACACTAATGGCGTTTAAATTATACAGATACGTCGCCGGGCGTCTATACCTCTATCTCTCTCTATACTTATTTAGAATTAATGTCGATGCGTCGCTTGATTCTAAAGGGAACGGTGGTAGTAGGTGTGATTAGGGGTAGTTTAGGATGAAACGTCAGTTCTCTCAACGAATCTTATAACTCGCTGTTACGTTTTTATAATTTATACAATGATGGACTTGATGTGGTATCGAGATATGTATTGGAATTTTTTAAATCATCGTATATACATATATACAGGGTGTCCGGATTTCGTAGGGACAACATGGGTAACTTTTTTATTTGAAGACATAGAGAGACGGTTAGCAACATCGTACTTATCACTGGAGTAACTTTCACGGTGCACGATATCTGCTGCCTTGCAAGATCACCTGATTTGATTTCTTCTGCAGAAGAAGCAATACTTGAGGCATCTAACACCATTAATCCCAATAATTATCCACATTTTCTTGCTAGCTTGTTTGCTAGTTCGTTACCTGGTACATCATTATGCCCCGGCACCCACACCAACCTTACTTTGTTATGTTTTCCAGGCAATCCCGAGCTAGCCTCGAGGTTATCTGATAAGCTGCTTGTGTCTTTAGGGCCGCTTGGATATCTGACAGGATATGGACCAGCTGCCCCCTTGGTTATCTCTCTGATGCTCTTAGAGCACATGTGTCTATTGCTAGTATTTTCGTTTGGTATTGCACTAGTGCCATGTATTCTTTATGCTCCTGCAGAACCTGCGGTTCTTCTTGACCCATCTGCGTACTAGATCTGGTTTTGGTCCTCTGGTTTCTGTTTTTCTCTCCACTTATCCCAGTCTAGAACAACCTTAAAGGGTTTATCGAAAGAGAGTTTGGGAATCATTGTAACACTGCCCATCTCAAAGATGGGGTTTCTGATTTCAGTCGTTATGCTGGTGTGTCCTGAAATGTTCTGGTCTCTCCATAGCAGCTGTTGACGTACCTTTACGAGTTTTGCATTTCCTTCCTTCTGTGTAGTTTTAGTCCACCATATCAGACAGCAATAGGTTAGCATAGGTCTTACCACTGTAGTGTACAGCCAGTGCATCATACGTGGCTTTAATCCCCATATTTTCCCAATAATTGTTCTGGGCGTGGTCACTAGTACTCGTTTGCACTTTTCTGTCATCTGTTCAAGATGTTTATTCCATGTTAACTTCGAGTTAGGAGCCAATCCTAAGAATTTAGGCTCTTGACTGAATTGTACAGTTTCATTATGAAGCGTTGGTGGTTTTAGGCCGTCCAGCTTTCTGCAACTAGTGTTGGTTTCGCACGATTAACGTTTGCAGGTTTTTCCTGAAATAGTACTTGCAGTTTTTCCCCTAATGAGTACTGCTGAGTCATCTGCATACCCCTGGGTGTAATGGCCTGCATCATTTAAAGTTACAAGCAGTTTGTCGATGACAGTCCTTTATCTGTGACGTTTTTTGTTACCTATTTCTTCTTCATAAATTTTAGTAACAGGAGTATATTCTTAATATTGGAAATGGTAACTGGCACTTTGTTTCTGGCAATATTGCAGAACAGTATGTTGTAATATTGTTTCTATAATACCCTAACCCAATATAATTAAAATTGAAAGGTTTTCATGTGCAATTTATCTTGAATGACCCAAGGGAAATGTGCAAAATTCTCCTTAGTATTACAAAACATCAGTAGCAAAAACAAAAGAAATTTTTTGCCTTTGATAACTGGTACACTAGTTTGAAGCTTTTGAAAAATTTGTGCCAAAATCATCAGCTGTTCATTAGTTAGATTTGATAAATCAAAGGAAAAACTGCTTCATGTTACAGTCATCACTTTACAGTCTTAGTAAAAAATTGATATTGTTAACGAGTTATTAGTTGGATCTCAATATTGGTAAATGGTAAATATTAGAAAGGAGGCTCAGAGGCAGCATTCAGAATCTTTTAGAAGAGAGTTTTGAACCATTACTCAAAAAGAAGAAACTAAGCCAACAAGGAAAGTGTTTGATTGTTCTTGTCCCAAAAATAATAAGATCATAAAAGTTTGTGAAGCATTACAGCATTTATTGTTGCTTGCAGATTATTTTTGGTACAAAGTTTCAATAATATTAAGGTTCTAGGCTGCTGAAAGGTCATGACGAAACTCTTACGTTGATTTGGCTGTCTGGCAGGCCCTCTTGAAATATAATTTTTTAGAAATTTTCTGCACTATGATGACTTTTGAATTAATGGTAATGCTTGACAGCATTAAAAAAAGCTTTTTCTTTTTTTTATGGTTAGAATCATCAATATTGATCTCAAGGCTTTCCTCTTCTTTCCCATACTATGACACCGTTTGCAAATTTGACGATCATTTTTAGGCAGGATTCACCTTTGAACATGACTCTAATATGGACAAATCTTCTATGGATTTTGTCCATATTAGACGATTACACAGTTTATCCTCTATCTCCTGTACCACTTATTGTTACATTGTCTTGATTTACAAGCGGATCCAGTTTAGGAAATAAATTCAACCATGACATTTATTTCTATCCCTTTTAATTTTAATTTAACCGTCTCTCTATGTCTTCAAATAAAAATATATGAATATAGATCATTAATTAAACAATACTGCGGTTAATAGATTTGAATTACAAACGAAGAAGAACTTTCCAAACATCCAAGCATATTTCCGCCGTAATTTAGGAGGGAGGTGGATGGAAACAACACCTGAATTACGAAAGGTATTACGAAACGATGGGAGTTATTCGAGCTGGAATCTCGGTGCGGCCAAATATGACGAGAATGCCGGAAGGTCCGCTATGTTGTGTCTGGTCGGTACAGGCAGGAATCCCAAAGTAAATATCGACGTATTTTTTTATACGCGATGAATGAAGTTGTATTAATGATTTTCCGATTATAAAGGTGCACATTTATATCCTGGATGGTTACTACACTTCCGGGACCAACTCCAATGAAACATATCCCTCGAAATATAGAACCTCGCATCGGCTATAAACTAAAATAGCTACAAGATATTCACATTCCGTGGTATAAGGGTTCGTTTTCCTGATTCCGCGGGGGATCCACCAAAGTTTACTAGGCCATCTTTTTCCATCCGCCAGCGCCAGGGACAAGATCGTTAGAAAAAGGTTCCACACGCTAGTCCAGGTGAGTTCCCGTTACACGCGTATTGGCGCAGTCAGACGGAGGCCGCGAAAAAAAAAACACCTTAGAGCGTGGAGGGTACTTACGATATTGAATATCGAGTTATGCAAGTGGCGAGATTTGAATACGAAAAGGTCGAAAATGAAAGCAAATTTTCGCCCGGTATAAGTCGTACACACACACTACCACCCGGAACTGGGTGAGATATAAAAAAAATATTCATGAACGCTAACCATATTTACGATGATGATATTTTCGAGGCGGCAGCCGCGTGAACGAAAGGAAGAGGTGGGGATGGGGGAGGTTGGAATAAAGTATGGATTTCCATGTAAAATTTACCGACGGTTGTAAAGAAGGATGTTTTTCCGAGGTGATTGTCATCGGGCTCTAAACGGGAAGGGAGGGCCGAAAATGGATGCGAGCTCGATGGTGAACGGTAGAAGGAGAGAGGGGGATGCGTTTTTCGACAGCGTTAATGTGTTTGTACTGTTCCGAAATATTTAGAGTGTGTGAAAATGTGTTTGTCGTGTCGCGCTCGTCCATCTGGAAATAAAAATCTGGGAGATTTCGCAGGAATTATCGACGGGAAAGGTGGAGGGGTCGAAGTATCGTGGTGGGAGAAGGGGATATAATTCGCGTGTCACATAATACGGTTTTGACTAATTTCATTGGTTAAAATGAATAAATCGAATCCATGATAATCCAATCATCGCATACCCAACGAATAGAGACTTTAATAGATCATTAACGATGAGGAGGCTGCTTAAGGAATGAAAACGACAAGCTGGTTCTCAAAACTAGGTTCAAATCCGCGGGCAACTGATGAGTCATCGCGTAGCACTATATAGAGTCACTACTGCAACTCAACAGTGTTAATTTAAAGCTCTCACTTAAAGCTGGATGCTTGAAGAACGAGTATCAGATAAAAACTATAAGCTTCGCGTCAGGTATTCGAACCATGAATCATCCGCTCATTGGGCGGATGCGCTGCTAATTGCGCCAACAGAGACATAGTTCGAACACCTGAAACACCAAAAGAACCAACCCATCCTATTCAATGCAGGCGTAATATGATCATGTCATCGAAGATTAAATATAAACTGTAGGCATGAGTTCTGAATCTTCTAGAATCTGTAGGACGTGTAGGAAGCCATAGACAACAGCACAGTAATTGAACAGAGAAAGAGAAGCTTGAGACCGTTGAATTCGATCTGAATCTGAGATCTGAGCCCATCAGAAGACCCAAGCTCTTAGTCCTTACATTAAGCGGGGTAACAATGTGTTTAATCGTTTGCAAGGAGATGCTATCCATCTCTGCCGATCTTTGAGTGGACCAAAGCGTTTCGGCAGTCCGAGCTAGTCGATGAAGATCGACGTTGATGAGGCGCTCATAAAGTGGGAGATCGCGGATTGGAAAACTGATGTCTGCACAAAGATGTACAACCTTGCATGTTCTAAAATACAGTGGACAGGAGAACAGAGTCTTGAGGAACGCCTCTGAAGACGAAGAAGCACCATCAATAACGACACTCTGCGTTCTGCTTCTTTCTACCTTATCCAAGGTAAGAAAGTTTATAGCAAAATAGCTGATGATTGATTGTCTGAAAAGCCTTAGAATAGTTCAAAAGTGGAAATGCAGTCATTTTACCCCGTTCAGTAGCTGTATTGTTGATAATAGAGGACGAGAGTTTGGTTGGTATGTGGCAAAATATCGTGCATAAGACTTGTACTCAAACAGCTGCTCATTCATGATTTGTTTTCCAGATTCTTAAAGAGAAACGAGGAAAAATAGTGATTGGGAGTTGGTCAGAAAGAGCAATAAGGTTAGCAAATTTTGCTAACGACAGGTTTAGAGCTTGTTTTCAGGAGGCAGCAAACACGCCTGCAGATGTTTCATAGCACCAACATTTTCAGAAAGATGCCATAGAAGTTAGCCTTTGGCCTTTACGACTTCAACGAGGAGATAATACGCTTGACCTGCTCCACAGAGACCCCAACGAGAAGAAAACCAGATTTGTTAGATCACTTTGGTAAAAATTTAAAATGCATAATATTAGAATGAAGCAGTTTGAAATTCTTCAATGATTTTTTCGTTTCCAGAATCTTAGCCTTTCAACTCTAAAAATTTTGATTATTTTTGGTCTATTGAAGAACAGGATTTTAATGGAAAATAATTTTGAAAAAATCTAAGAGAGATATAAAAACCCCCATTCACATTAAACAGTACGATGACCAACTCGCCTCGCAGATGCTAACACTTCCTCACGTCCTCTGTTACATTTTCAATTGATCTGAATGAAGTGTTATCTGTCATGTCTCTACGATTGAATCAACGAAAATTGTGATCTTGTAAGATTAAAAAAAAAGCAGACCACTGATCAACCCATTTTTCAGACACGTTCGAAAGTCAAAATGAATGAACGCCAGGATGACAGATCTAGATTTTGTTAATGTGGTGTGTGGATTTGCAGCTGCTCATCCATGATTGTTTTCTTTCCAGAATCTTATGTTTATCCAGGACAAATCTTTGATTATTTTTATGGACCAAGATGGAAACTTAAATTTAGTAAATCAGGCTTGAAATAAAGACAAATTTGACGAAAATATTTAAAACCCGTTTCATAATGGTAATCTCTTCCATTAAATAAATTGATAAACAAGCAGTTTTAAAGACGAATTAGATCAAATTATAAACACTACAATAATACTAACCTTCATCTATCTTCTCGTTTTCCAATTCCCACGATGAAAACGCATTCTTCCTCATAGATTATGGCAAACACTTAAACCAGATCATCGTTCTCAAGTCTTACATTTTCAATTGCAACGTCCTGGAATGAAATTTATCTATCAGTTTAATAAGATCTCAATCTGAAATAAAATTGAAAATAATAAAAATTGTGATCTTGTAAGATTCAAAAAAAAGACCAGACCACCGATCATCCCATTTTTTCATGCTAAAGGTTGTAAAAGAATTAAACGAATTTAAAGCAAAAAAATGCTAATTAATGCTTGAAAAATGACAGCAAATTTAGATTTAAATTCGTCCAAATTATGTGGATTTGAAAAACCTAATTTAATAATATGACTTTATTTCATATATTTCAATTTAAATCTTGTCCAGGTTTACAAATCTTTGAAAAATCAAAGACCTGATGGAAATCTTTAAAGTTAAAAGTTGTAAAAATCAATTAGAACAACTTATGTAAAATTAAAGGTTTTCTGATCAATTCTAAAGAATTTAATCAAAAAAATTGCTAATTTTTCCATTAAAAAATTAAAACATTATTGGCAAATTTAAAGACGAATTAGATCCAAATTATAAAAACTAACAATAATACTAACTTCATTTATCATTTCAATTTCCAAATCCCACGATGAAAAAATTGCTTGAAAATGCAAAAATTAAGGACCTGGCAAATCAAGTTAAACCAGATCATCAATTAGTTGTAAATAATTAAAGTTTTCTTCATTCTAAACATTTAATCAAAAAAAATGCTAATTAATGCTTGCAACATTCCTGGAAAATTTAAATTTAAATTCGTCCAAATTATTTTAATAAGATTTAATAATAGGACTTCATTTCATGATTTCAATTTAATCTTGCAAAAAATTGCTGAAAATGCTTGAAAAATTAAGACCAGCCCGAAATCTTTAAAGTTAAAAGTTGTAAAAATCAATTAGAAAACTTTGTAAATAATTAAAGTTTTCATCTTCTAAACGAATTTAATCAAAAAAATTGCTAATTAATGCTTGAAAAATTAAAGACATTATTGGCAAATTTAAATTTAAATTCGTCCAAATTATTTGTAAAAAACCTAATTTAATAATAGGACTTTATTTCATACATTTCAATTTAAATCTTGCAGAAAAATTGCTTGAAAATGCTTGAAAAATTAAGACATGTCCGAAATCTTTAAAGTTAAAAGTTGTAAAAATCAATTAGAACAACTTATGTAAATAATTAAAGATTTTCTGATCATTCTAAACGAATTTAATCAAAAAAATTGCTAATTAATGCTTGAAAAATTAAAGACATTATTGGCAAATTTAAATTTGAATTCGTCCAAATTATTTGGAAAAACCTAATTTAATAATAGGACTTTATTTCATACATTTCAATTTAAATCTTGCAGAAAAATTGCTTGAAAATGCTTGAAAAATTAAAGACCTGTCCGAAATCTTTAAAGTTAAAAGTTGTAAAAATCAATTAGAACAATTTATGTAAATAATTAAAGGTTTTCTGATCATTCTAAACAAATTTAATAAAAAAATTGCTAATTAATGCTTGAAAAATTAAAGACATTATTAGCAAATTTAAATTTAAATTCGTCCAAATTATTTGGAAAAACCTAATTTAATAATAGGACTTCATTTCATACATTTCAATTTAAATCTTGCAGAAAAATTGCTTGAAAATGCTTGAAAAATCAAGGACCTGTCCGAAATCTTTAAAGTTAAAAGTTGTAAAACTCAATTAGAACAACTTATGTAAATAATTAAAGGTTTTCTGGTCATTCTAAACAAATTTAATTAAAAAAATTGGTAATCATGCTTGAAAAATTAAAGATCTCTTTAAGATATCATTAAAGGAAAGCTAAAAAGATAATAGGAGGATTATATGTGGTATACTAGCGAGGAACGACATTCAAGATCAATACAGAATGAAAGATGAGACAATAAGAAAGCATCCGTTCTTTTTTTTCAATAAGGAATTCCACAATAAAACATTATTGGAAAAAGAGCAGATATTATAAAGCGATCTACCCAACCGTATATGTACAGTAATAAAGCATATTGTAAAAACGTAACATAACCATTATATTTAGAGGAGGAAGAAGAAGAAGAAGGGAGAAACGATTTCGAAAGCGTACACACAAGCACACACAAGAATAACTGCTTGTATCGCAGTATGTGAGGGTCATTTCAATTGGCGCGGTGACCCTTATCATTATTGCGTTGTTGTTTTTTTTGTTTCCCGTTTCACTATTGCTGCCCGGTTCGCTATTACGTTTGTAACTTTTGGGGGATCTTCCTGTAAGCTCAGCGAAAAAGTTAAATAAAAAAAAAAACGGAGGAAATCGTCCAGTTCGCTTATAATTTAATCAAGAAGGTTGTGGAACGATACGGAAACAGTCAACGATATTAATCATTTTTAAATAATAATGAAATAAACTCGTTATAATCGAGTAATAGCTTGGAAAATTTCCTGACGTACCTACATACGTCAGGAACAGGGCATGTTAGTTTCATATATTACATTATCAGAAGTTATAACTCGATAAAACTTAAGTTAAGGGGGATGGGAGAAACTAGTTCTAACCAGTGCGTCAATAACAGTGATAGCTGTAGAGGAGGTTTCGGAGATCATCCCTAGGCGAAGCTCTGTCATCTGCAAGTGAAATTTATCCCTCTCCCCTCCTCCGCCGCGCCATGTATTATGTATATCTAGGTATACCAACATTGTTGGAAAAATTATTCATTGTTACCAACGTAAACGCATTAACGCGTAACATTAACGCGGGTATTTCGTTTAGGGGGATGGAATAAAACTAATGGACGACGGCCATAAAAGATCCCAAAAAGACGGAATTTGGTTAGGAACAAAAGAGGTGACCGTAACATATACGGAAGTGCAGAACGATGTCGGAAGAGGGCGCGAAATTAACGTTTACTAAAAGAAATTCCTATGCACTCTATTATTAGGTTTATCTAGGTTGTTCCAGATGTTCCCAACGTTTATGTAACTCGATCTCTACAAATGCACTTATCGGGAAGGAGGGAGGGGAGGCTTGTAATGATTGATGATGATAGAATCAAACGGAAGAGCGAGACGGTGGTGGGGTTTGGAAGGAGCGACGTTGGAAAGATTCTCGTGGGAGAAACGTTCCAAAAACAAACCCCATCGAGGAATTGATAGCAATAAACTTCTTATGTGACCTATATTTCCCTCTCAAAAAAAAAGCTTTGTGTATTATATCTAAAACTTAAACTGTAACGCTATGGTCTTTTTCTTTTATTTCCTATTACCTACATTTGATTTGAAATTTGAAATTCGAACGCTATGGTCTACACTCGGTTTTTTTCTCAGGAACATCATGGGAACTCGAAATTAGGAAAATCGTTAGAGCACTGTAGAGCATATCTGTCCTCAAAGCCCGCAGGTCCAAAAGTATTCCCGATACCAATGGAGTCCCACAGGGGTCGATCCTCGGTTCTACTCTCTGGAATGTAATTCACGATGGAACAACTAAGAGCAGACCTCCCCGAAGAGGCTACCCTTGGGATCGGATGGATTTGCGCAAACAATGAGATCCTTCTTATGGAAAAAGATCAAGTGTCAAACTGGATGCACAGCCACAAGCTACAGCTTGCACCCGAAAAGATCGAAGCAGTACGTCTCACCTAAAAAAAAAAAAAAACGGAAAATAACCCCAATCATCTTTAATATCTGCACCAGGAAACTCTCTGAGGTACCTAGAGGTTTGACTGGAAAATAGGATGAACTTCGGAATGCACATCTAGAAAACCGTAATGAAGGTGGAGAAAACAGCGACTTCCCTGGCAAGACTCATGCCTAACATAGGCGGTCCAAGATCCTCGAAGAGAAGACTATTATTGTCATGTGTGGCGATGTTCCAAATATTGTACGCCGCGCCTGTATGGTATGGGGTAACCGAAAATAAGACGGTGTTGAACAGGCTTATAAGAGTACAGAGACCAATGGTAATCAGAATATGTACCACCTACAAGACCATATCATAACAGGAACTCCACCTATAGACCTGCAGATTAGGAAAAAGAAGAAAAAGGAAGCCAGAGCGGAGTTGGAATCGGAATGGCAAGCTAAATGGACCAATGAACGGAAGATGAATGTAGAGGCTAATCTCACGTATAAAGCCCTGGATAAAGCTCCACTATGGCAAAACCGACGACTACTCCACAGAAGCCCTATTAGGTCATGGAAACTTTAGGGCCAAATAGATCCAGCTCAGATATTTTCATTTACTGCAACGACGTTGATGATGCTACGCCGAATGCAATATGATGGCAGGTTTAACAACAATAGAAGAGGCGTGGACCATAACGTGTGCGATCATCAAAAATATACTAGAAGCGGAAGAACGAGAGAGAGGAAAAGATCTAAGGAGCAGGAATAGAGGTGTTTGAGGTGTGGAAGATGACTGGAGGAGGGAGTTTTTAGTCGGTAAAATCCGACACCTCCCACGTTTTCTATCTGTGTAGGCGTCTTGATTTAAGCTTTTCCCCCTCCTCAATAAAAGAATAAATAAATAAAAAGGTAGATGAGATTACGTGGAATCACTTTGGTAACACAAGTTCAATAGAAAAAGACAAACGGATTTCAAAAGTTAATAGTTTAAGGAAGCTTATGAGGATATTTATTTTGGTAACACAAAAAAATACTGTAGGTACGTTGCTTGAAGAAATAGTGGACAATGTGGTTTCAAGGACTGTGGGTTCGTAAGATACGATCGGTAACATCAAACACCACAACTCTTAATCAATCTGTCATATATAGAATTCGATATTCGGTTGATGATGAAGCCCCTCAAGCTCTCGAAGTACATGTCTGGAATTAATTAATTAGCCTAGTTCAGCCGAGGTGTGAAGTTGTAAGATTAACGTTTAGTTTAAACCAATAAGGAAGAATTGAAAAGAGGGCAGTCTAAAATGAAAAAAATTATATTAT
>CM043021.1:100383848-100528979 GCA_023690525.1 Holotrichia oblita | reverse complement strand
AGAATACATGGCACTAGTGCAATACCAAACGAAAATACTAGCAATAGACACATGTGCTCTAAGAGCATCAGAGAGACAACCAAGGGGGCAGCTGGTCCATATCCTGTCAGATATCCAAGCGGCCCTAAAGACACAAGCAGCTTATCAGATAACCTCGAGGCTAGCTCGGGATTGCCTGGAAAACATAACAAAGTAAGGTTGGTGTGGGTGCCGGGGCATAAGGATGTACCAGGTAACGAACTAGCAAACAAGCTAGCAAGAAAATGTGGATAATATTGGGATTAATGGTGTTAGATGCCTCAAGTATTGCTTCTTCTGCAACAATCAGAAGAAGTCAAATCAGGTGATCTTGCAAGGCAGCAGATATCGTGCACCGTGAAAGTTACTCCAGTGATAAGTACGATGTTGCCTGTAACCATGTCTCTCTATGTCTTCAAATAAAAAAGTTACCCATGTTGTCCCTACGAAATCCGGACACCCTGTATATATGTATATACGATGATTTAAAAAATTCCAATACATATCTCGATACCACATCAAGTCCATCATTGTATAAATTATAAAAACGTAACAGCGAGTTATAAGATTCGTCGAGAGAACTGACGTTTCATCCTAAACTACCCCTAATCACACCTACTACCACCGTTCCCTTTAGAATCAACCGACGCATCGACATTAATTCTAAATAAGTATAGAGAGAGATAGAGGTATAGACGCCCGGCGACGTATCTGTATAATTTAAACGCCATTAGTGTGGCAAAACTAATTAACAAGACCGAATTGTAATTATGAAATTGGTTTGGTCGGGTGGTACTACTGCAGTCTCTCGGCGGTGGTGGTAGTCCTGTTTAGTCGAATTATCGTCGTACCACCCTACTCTACTACTAGGCCAACTATGTTTCCGCGTTGATGACGCCATCTAACATATAAACTACAGATTACAAAAAAATCCATTTAAATAACTCGAATTGTTCACCAATTATTCTCCCATCCGCACATCTCCAATTTTAATCAACCTTTAATAAATGATTGATCCCGGAATTTACTCTAATATCGAAGATTCCACCTTCGAATTCTAATTCCTATATCGCATGTACAAAAATGCGGCGCAGTCGGTAGGATTCTCGCGCGATTATCCCTCTTCTAAAGTCGGCGAGTTCGCCCTCCACGACGTGCATTAGTATGAAATATCCCTAACCGCATACGTAACGTTAAAATCTGCAAAATTAATGCGCCAAACTTTTTCCCTAATCAGATTATGGAGTTGTGCGTGGATGTATCGCGCGGGTTAACTCTACTTCTGTAGAGTACCTTTGATGCCCTCGCTTTCGGATATGGCGCCGCATTGCAGGCTCGGTTCTTCCTTAAAATATGACGTACGTAAGTTTTGGGGGATTATTATTCGGATTAAACCGGCATATCTAGGAATTATAGTTCGCATTTCGCGAGGTAAAAAATGTGAGAATTATAAATGTACTCGCTGCCGGTCTCGTGTTAATATTTGATGACGTAGAAATGTTGTCTAAATAACACATAATGGCAGGTACATTACAGTTTGACAGCTGTCGGAATTATCCGATCTATTACACTCGCCAAAACAGTCACACAAAAAGCGTCTTTGTAGTTTGTAACTTCCAGACTATAACTCCTTACGTATTGAAATAGTGAACTGTCAAAATGGGAGAAGAATGGCTGTCATTATAATGTGACAGTTGTCAGAACTACCACACTCTCAAAAACACTAAGCAAAGACGTGCAGTAATAATTTGTCTTGAAAAAAATATATGATTAATGAAAACGTAATAACTAATTTGACAGCTGTCAAATTGGAAAATTGACATTCATCAAAGCAGTAAGACAATAAATAATGTTTTTTACAGTTTTTAAATGAGTGCTGACAGGATTTAAAACTAAAAAAATTAATAATATATAATTAAATCATTTGACAGCTATCAATAATTGAATTGACAAATTCTGGAAACAATAAATATTATTTAAAATTGATTTAGAATTGCCAACTCCTCAAATACAATTTTTTTAATATAACCTTACAATTATACTTATTAAAATTGTAACGACTAGCTCTTATTGCAATTTGATGACAGCTGTCAACAATTTTTTAACTATTACACTCACCAAAACAGTTTAGTATTTTTATAGTTTAACAGCTTCCGAAAATGTTTCAATGCATAGAAGTTTATAATTTGACAGCTAGTAGTAATATTTTAACAAACCTGACAGCTGTCAGAAATTTTTAAATATAATGCTGCTCACTAAAACAGTAAGACAATAAATAATGTATTTTTTTTTAGGTTTGGATAGCTTCAAACTAAAAATATATCATGTTTAGGGGATTTCAAATTTAGAAAATTTATAATTTGACAGGTGTCAAAGAACGATTATGATAACTGAATTGGCAAATTCGGAAACAATAGCACCAGCACCCACCACACACACAGTAGTAAAGCAATAGGTGGTTTTAGAATTAGACAATTTCCAGGAATTTATAATTTGACAGATGTCAAACTATCAGAATTGGCTACAATAACTGTTGTTTATAATTTTACAATTTATTTTGTATTGCCAAATCTAGAAAAGATACTTTTTTCTTATATTAACTCATAGTAACCTATTACAAACCAACCACCAGCAATTGTCATTGCAATTTGACAGCTGTCAGAAATATTTTAGGTGTTACACCTATCAAAACAATAGTGTTTTTATAATTCTTCTTCTTCTAAAATCTTCTAAAAATATTTTAATGCCTGCAAGATTTTAAAATTGCAAAATTTATAATTTGACAGCTGTCAGAGAACTATTATGATAACTGTATTGACAAATTCGGAAACAATGGCACCAGCACCCACCACAGACACAATTGTAGAGCAACGAGTAGTTTTAGAATTAGACAACGTCCAGAAATACTTTAATAACCTATGAATTTGACCACGATTGTGAAAATTATCATTTGACAGCTGTCAATCTATCAGAATTGACGACAATAACTGTTGTTTATAATTTTACAATTTACTTTGTATTGATAAATCTAGAAAAGATACTTTTTTTCTTATATTAACTCATACTTAACCTATTAAAAACCAACCACCAGTAATTGTCACTGCAATTTGACAGCTGTCAGAGATATTTTAGCTGTTACACCGATCAAAACAGTAGTGTTTTTATAATTCTTCTTCTTCTAAAAGCTTCTAAAAATATTTTAATGCCTACAAAATTTTAAAACTGGAATTTTTCATTTGACAGCTGTTAGAAATATTTTGATAGTTGAAATGTCAGAATTGGCAGCAATAATTGTTATTCACGATTTAGTTTGTATTGCTAAATCTGGAAAAAATACTTGTTTTTAATATGTATAACCTTATAGTACACCTATTAAGAGGATAAAAGGCAACTGTTAGTAAAGTGTGACAGCTGTCAGAAATATTGTAACTGTTATGCTCATCAAAACAGTAAGATAATAAAGAGTGTTTGTATAATCCTATTCTTCTTAAAACTTCTTAAAATATTTTAATACCTGCAAGGTTTTAAAATTGCAAAATTTATAATTTGACAGTTGTCAGAAATATGTTGATACTTGAAATTCAGAATTGGTAACAATAACTGTTATTTACGGTTTATTTTCTATTGCTACGTCTGGAAAAAATACTTCTTTTTAATATGTGCAACCTTATAATAGACTTATTAATAAAAAAAAATTGTCACTGCAGTGTGACAGCTGTCAGAAATAGCTCAATTGTGACACTCACCAACAGAGCAAAAACAGTAAATGCTTTTAGTCATTTGACAGCTCCTTAACATGTATTAATGTTTATAAATTTTAAAATTATGAATTTAAAATTTGACAGCTGTCATAAATATGTTGATAGCTGAATTGTCAGAATCAACGATTATTTAGAGTAGCCGACTCGACGAAATAATTCAGAAATATTGTAACTAATACTTCTTAAGTATTGAAATTGCGAATTAAAATATGTGACAGCTGAACTGTCAAAATTGGAAAAAGAATAGCTGTCATTAACAATTTTTATGTAATTTATTTAATTTTTTTATTATTGCTAAATGTAGAACGAATACGGCGTTTATAATTTCCTTGTTACACCCTAAAAACTACCACATGACAAATTTGACAGCTGTCAAAAAAAAATTTAATCGCTACACCCGCCAAAACAGTATTAAACAACTGTTTTTCTATTATGATGATATTCGAAAGAATTATAGAGTCCGTTATGAAGTTTGCAACCGTGAAAATTAATTTGACAGCTGTCAAAAATGTTTTAATAGTGGAATAATAACTTTTACTGTTATTAGCGACAATATTACATAATCTACAACTTATGAGGTAAACTATTTGACCTCCGCGACCTCTTCTGGAAGCAATTACGTATTAGAACGTCCGCATACAATTCTCCCTGCACACGAGATTCAGAATTAAGTGCAATAATCGGAAGGTCCACTCCTTCTCGAACCTAATTCGATTTATGGCTGTATCGATACGTTCGGGATGATCATTAGCTTTAAGGGTCATGCTAATAAGCTCGTAGAACGTTCGGCGAATCTCCAGCGAGCTTCATCTATCCGTATTATTAGCTCGCAAGAACCGTTTTGCGATTATTACAAGTGGCAACACTTTACTACTAAGAGGCAATTGCAGATACATATAAAGTGAAATATCTGTGTAGTGTAGAAATGGGATAAGGATAGTGATATCCGGGATAGAAAGAGATAAATACAATAATTCAATTAAATAGTTCTTAGTGTGCTTATGCTTCTTCCCATCCGTTGCAAAGAGATTATTGATTCTTCTTTCCGAAGAATGGGATTAAACTAGATGAGAATCTATTTTCACGTTTCAACAAGAAAAAGTGGCGCAGTCAGTAGGATGATCTGAAATTCAAATCGTTTCGTTTTTAATTGGCGCAGTCAGTCGCCGGTATAAAACATAGCAAAATTGGAAATTGAAATGCGACGATACAACCGACAGCTCCGATCCGACTCTGATTCAACTGTTATTAAAAGTTATCATTTGTCCGATTGGTTAAGCTCGAAATTAATTATAAACGAGGATATCGCCGGCGCAAAAATTCGTGGTATTTTAATTCGATATAAACGACCAACCGCAACGCATCCGTTCCATTTAATTCTCGCATAGCTTCGCGGATGGGAAACACGTAAAAGGTGGATTAACGAACAATAACTCCGCCGACGTAGTTTCGATAAGTAAGGACGATGACGACGGCAACGACGAGGATGTCGCTCTTCTGTCGCTAGCGCTCTTGATCTTCAAACAATTTCACACCTATTTTCATCTTACATAATCCCCTTATACGCGCACCAGACGAGTACCATCAAACGTGCCACGTCTACGAGGGTCGACACTATGTGCGGTATCAAGTTGAAGCTGGTAATATAGAGCTCTTCTAGGTGTAAATCGCAGGGCTCTGTGTAACCGGCTCCTCTCGTTAACGTCCCTAATATGTGGAGTGGTGGTATAATGTCTATCTAGTTAAGGTATGATTTAATAGCCGAATGTTATTGAACCTCTTTCACGGTTCGTATATGATTATGTTAATGAGATTGTTTTTATTCTGGTTAGTGTCTTAAGGATAAAAGGTGGGAATGAGACCATTTCTGTTTAACCAGTAGCGAATTACTGACGTAACAGAAACTAGAAATGTCCAATATTGTTACTGTTATTACAGTATGGCAGCTCTTGGAGATAATTTAATTGTTATGCTCATTAAAACATTCAAACAGAAAACGTTTTGGTACTTTGATAGCTTTAAAAAATATCAGTACGTTATTTTCTAGTTTAACGTCTCGAAATTGTAAAATTTATAATTTGACAGCTGTCGAAAATATTTTAAATGTTGACCTGTCAAAATCGTAACTGTTAATACAATTTGACAGCTGTCAGAAATATTTTAATACCTACAAGTTTTGAAAATGTGAAATTATTAAAGTTCGACAGTTGGCTGAACTATCTTAATTAGTTAGACCTGTCAAAATTGTGAAACAGTACGTTATTTTATAGCTTAACGTCTCGCAATTGTAAAATTTATAATTTGACAGCTGTCGAAAATATTTTAAATGTTGAACTGTCAAAATCGTTACTTCTATTACAATTTGACAGTTGTCTGACACATTTTAATGCGTACAAGTTTTGAAAATGTCAAATTATTACAATTTGACAATTTTGTCAGAACTATTTTAATTAGTTAGACCTGTCAAAATGGTAAAACAGTATGTTATTTTATAGCTTAACGTCTCTAAACTGTAAAATTTATAATTTGACAGGTGTCGAAAATATTTAAGATATTGAACTGTCAAAATCGTTAGTGTTATCACAATTTGACAGATGTCAGAAATATTTTAATACCTACAAGTTTTGAAAATGTGAAATTATTACAATTTGACAGTTGTTAGAACTATTTTAATTAGTTAGACCTGTCAAAATTGTAAAACAGTACGTTACTTTATAGCTTAACGTCTCGAAACTGTAAAATTTATAATTTGACAGCTGCCAAAAATATTTTAAATGTTCACTGTCAAAATCGTAACTGTTAATACAATTTGACAGCTGTCAGAAATATTTTAATACCTACAAGTTTTGAAAATGTGAAATTATTAAAGTTTGACAGTTGGCTGAACTATCTTAATTAGTTAGACCTGTCAAAATTGTGAAACAGTACGTTATTTTATAGCTTAACGTCTCGAAATTGTAAAATGTATAATTTGACAGCTGTCAAAAATATTTTAAATCTTGAACTGTCAAAATCGTTACTTTTATTACAATTTGACAGTTGTCTGACACATTTTAATGCGTACAAGTTTTGAAAATGTCAAATTATTACAATTTGACAGTTTTGTCAGAACTATTTTAATTAGTAAGACCTATCAAAATTGTAAAACAGTATGTTATTTTATAGCTTAACGTCTCGAAATTGTAAAATTTATAATTTGACAGCTGTCGAAAATATTTTAAATGTTGAACTGTCAAAATCGTTACTTTTATTACAATTTGACAGTTGTCGGACACATTTTAATTCGTACAAGTTTTGAAAATGTCAAATTATTACAATTTGACAGTTTTGTCAGAACTATTTTAATTAGTTAGACCTGTCAAAATTGTAAAACAGGGACAGCAGACAGAAATATTTTTAAATGTTGAAGTGTCAAAATCGGAAAACACTCGTTATTACAATGTGATAGCTGTCAGAGTGTAACGTTTGCCAAAACAATCCAGACATATAATAAAATATAATTTGAAACCTTCCAAGAGGATTGTGAAATTGTGAAATTTATAATTTGACAGACAACTTGACACAAAAATATTTTTATAATGTAACTGTCAAAATTGCAGCCAATAACTTACATTTATAAAATTTTACCGTTATACCATATAAAATCGTAACAACTAACTGTCATTTCAGTTTGACAGCTGTTAGAAATATTTTAACTGGTAAAACTTACCTGGTAACAATTGGTAAACTATTTTAACTCTTAGACTTGTCAAAATCGTAAGACAGTACGTTATTTTATAGTTTAACGTTTTGAAGCTGTAAAATTTATAATCTGACAGCTGTCAGAAATATTTTTACATGTTGAACTGTCAAAATCGGAAAACAATCGTCTTTATTACAATGTGATAGTTGTCAGAGTGTAACTTTAGCCAAAACAATCTCGAAATATAATAAAATATAATTTGAAACCTTCCAGGAGGATCGTGGAATTGTGAAATTTATAATTTGACAGCTGTCAACAGTATTTTTATAATGTAACTGTCAAAATTGCAGCCAATAACTGTTAATTACAAAGATTTTTTTATACAACTGTACCGTTATACTGTATAAATCATTATTTCAATTTGACAGCTGTCAGAAATATTTTAACTGGTACAGCTTACCTGGTAATAATTTGAGAGGTGTCATAAACTATTTTAACTGTTAGACTTGTCAAAATCGTAAGAGAGTACGTTATTTTATAGTTTAAACTTTTGAAACTGTAAAATTTATAATTTGACAGCTGTCAAAAATATTTTAATACCACCAAAACAATGCGTTTATAATTTGACAGATAATATTTGACGATCTAATAGTAACTTTAACGTTAAGATGGAAACTTCGGAAACAATCCGACTGTACATTTTCGAGATCGCAAATCCGTGAAGTGTTAGTCACAGATGACCGAACAGCTCCGGTTTCTAGTGAGATCACCCTGGATAAGATAATAATTTGAATTAGACATCGATCTTTGTTCAGAATTGAATTTACATCCAGGTGTTCAGCTAACCGGAACATCTCTAAGATTATATAGTTCATGATTGTCTTTACCAGTTTAGGAGTAGTTCTCGGTTGAGTCTCCTTTAATTAAATTATAGCAACTTCAATAATTGTAGTAGATTTACATTACTTTTTTTAGATTAAAATCTACACCGGACACTTAATAGGGATTACCTAAATAAAACCGCACCCTAACCAAATTTGCCCCCTTTAAAAGGGATACGTTGGGCGCCGAAAAAATAAAATAAAATCAACAAAAGTCACTTTTTTAATTAGAATCTTGAACCTGACTGTCGCAATAAAAACTCGTCTCCTTTCGGATAACATCTCTAACGCGGCAACCCAGGAGAACCCGGAGAAAATTAGAGGGCCGGGAAAACTTGCGAGCTAAACAAAAAGTGAAAAAAACATAACACGACCGACGAGCTCTCTATGGAGTCACATCAGGTCTGCCCGAAACCGGATTATACTGCGGCCAAAGACAAAGTGCAAGCTTTGGGGTGCATAAAGAATTAGCAGGCGTTAAGGCGTAAATGAAGGACGAAACGTGAAACAGTATATATCCCGGAGAAATTAGATATTCCTCAAGGCGTTCTTTTTTTTCTGCTTGTTCCCTTGGACTTTTTTTTTGCATCTTTAAAAGGAGTCTAGTCTGATCTAGTGGGTGTACACGTCGGGTTTTAAAATTTGATTAGGTTCCTTTCGGATGCAAATTTCTGTGGTAGATTATATTTCTGAAGGGATACATTTTTGAACGACGTCGTATCGAGTTTAGAAGTTGGGAATTCTAGTGTGTGTGTGTGTGTGTGTAATATATTTAGAGCACCTGGATATATCAGACATGTTTATGCGAAATTACGGCCATAAATTAAGCATTATCTATTCATCAAATTGTCACCCGTTACGCGTGACAATAGCTTAGTATTTAGATGATTTGCAATACCTGCAATAATTACGGGATAGGCAACCGGGCGGTAATCTCCAGCGTATATCTCCTGCGATTGTAATTATATGCATAATAATGGCGGGAATGATGGACCGATTTCGGTTCACTATAATACAATGTAGAATTGAAATCCTAATCAGTTTAAATTATTAAATTTTCCATCAGGAAATATGATCGTAAAGATGTATTAAGATTTAAGGCTGCAAGGCTTTTACGGCTGTATAGGAATTAAAATATGCTAACACTGAATTGGACAGTTTAATTACCTAATATTTATGACAGTTAACATCACTTTAACACTTATAACTTTCAAGGAAGCTGTCAGAATGTACGAACGCTTATTATCCTACTCGTTTAGCGGGCATAATCATTAATCACACAGTTTGACAGCTGCGGTATTAACGTGCGTAACTGTAAAATTATATAAAAAACAGGTACGTTTTCAGAGTTGAAAATTTTAAATAAATTGTAAAATTTTAGATAAACAATTTTATTAAAATATTTTTGACAGCTGTCAAATTATAAAAAACACGTATTTCTTCACTATTTTGGCGAGTGTAACAATGAACATATCTCTGAAAACTATCACATTATAATAACAGCTATTGTTCACAATTTGGCAGTTCAACATTTAAAAATATTTTTGACAGCTGTCAAATTATAAAAAACACGTATTTCTTCACTATTTTGGCGAGTGTAACAATGAACATATCTCTGAAAACTATCACATTATAATAACAGTTATTGTTCACAATTTTGGCAGTTCAACATTTAAAAATATTTTTGGCAGCTGTCAAATTATAAATTTTACAGTTTCAATACGTTAAACTGTAAACTGTACCATAGTTCTTGAATCTGTCAAATTGAAATGGCAGTTACGAATTTATACGATATAACTCTGAGATTTTTATAAAAGTATCTTTGTAAACAACAGTTAATGGCTGCAATTTTGACAGTTCCATTACAAAAATATTGTTGACAGCTGTCTAATTTTGCAATTTCGAGGCGTTCCACTATAAAATCACGTACTGTCTTATGATTTCGACAAGTCTAACAGTTAAAATAGTTTATGACAACTCTCAAATTTTATTACCAGGTTAAGTTGTACCAGTTAACATATTTCTGACAGCTGTCAAATTGAAATAACGATTTATACGGTATAACGGTAAGGTTTTTATTACACTATCTTCGTAATTAACAGTTATTGGCTGCAATTTTGACAGTTACACTATAAAAATATTTTTGACAGCTGTCAAATTATAAGTTTCACAATTTCGCGATCCTCGTTGAAGCTTTCAAATTACATTTTTTTTTATATTTCGGGATTGTTTTGGCAAACGTTACACTATGACAACTACCACATTGTAATAATAGGGATTGCTTTTCAATTTCGACAGTTCCACATTAAAAAATATGTTTGACATCTGTCAAATTATAAATATTACAGTTTCGAGACGTTAAATTATAAAATAACGTGCCGTCTTACAATCTGGTACGTCTAACACTAGTTAAAATAGTTCTGACAGCTGTCAAATTATAATAAGTTCACATTTTCAAAACTCGTAGGCGTTAAAATATTTTTGGAAGCTGTCAAAGTTTAAAAAGGCTTTCCGTCTTACTGTTTTAATGAGCGTAATAATTAGATTATTTGTGACAGCTGTCAAATTGCACTAACAGTAACGATTTTGATAGTTCGACATTTTGAAATATTTTTTAACAACTGTCAAATGATAAATTTTACAGTTTTGAGACGTTAAATTATAAAATAACGTACCGTCTTACAATCTGGCAAGTCTAACACTAGTTAAAATAGTTCTGACAGCTGTCAAATTATAATAAGTTCACATTTTCAAAACTCGTAGGCGTTAAAATATTTTTGGAAGCTGTCAAAGTTTAAAAAGGCTTTCCATCTTACTGTTTTAATGATCGTAATAATTAGATTATTTGTGACAGCTGTCAAATTGCACTAACAGTAACGATTTTGATAGTTCAACATTTTAAAATATTTTTTGACATCTGTCAAATTATAAATTTTACAGTTTCGAGACGTTAAACGATAAAATAACGTACCGTCTTACAATCTGGCAAGTCTAACTAATTAAAATAGTTCTGACAGCTGTCAAATTATAATAACTTCACATTTTCAAAACTCGTAGGCATTAATACATTTTTGGAAGCTGTCAATGTTTAAAAAGGCTTCTCGTCTTACTGTTTTAATGAGCCTAACAATTAGATTATTTTTGACAGCTGTCAAATTGCACTAACAGTAACGATTTTGATAGTTCAACATTTAAAATATTTTTGACGATTGTCAAATTATAATTTTTACAGTTTCATGATGTTTGCCTTACAATTGTAACAGGTCTAAGTAGTTAAAATAGTTTTGACAACTGTCAAATTATAATAATTTCACGTTTTCGAAACTAGTAACGATTAAAATATTTTTGATTTAAGATATTATTATCTCTGACAGCTGTCAAATTGTAATCACAGAAACAATTATTGGCAGTTCAACATGCAAAATATTTCTTGACAGCTGTCAAATTGGACATGTCAATAATTTGTTACGGTTTTAATAGAAATGGTCCCATTCCCACGTTTGAACACTTCACGGATTTGCGATCTCGAAAATGTACAGTAGGATCGTTTCCTAAGTTTCGCATTGTTTTGGTGGTATTAAAGTATTTTTGACAGCTGTCAAATTTTATAGTTTCGTTTACAGAAATCAAAAAGCAAAGAGTTCCTAAATACCGTCCTGGTAAACCAACGCACACCTCCACACACACACACACACACACACACACACCATTCGACTCTTCCTCAAGGCGAAAACCGGACGGGTGGCTATTAATAACGTTGAAGAGGGAGATGGAGAATATGAAACGAAGCGCACCTAAGGGGGCCACGGCGTAGATTCGACTAGAAAGAATTACGGCTTATGATTTCATGACTTAAGTTCATCCTGATTGATTGGACTGTCACGGTCTTAAGAACCCGGCTAAAAATAATTGACAATCGCGGGGGGTATATCCCCTGGAATGGCTCCACTTCAAGAGGCCCCAGAAAAATAAAAAACAATATAACACAAAATATTATTGGTTATAGTTCTCCTAATTTATTTCTTCGGATAGTTTTGAGGTTAAGATGAGTTGTTAATGGTTATGGTTGCGATGTGGGGGCCAAATCTTTTTCTCCTTTTTTTTTTTTTCCTAACAAATACATCTATCACTCGTGATTAAGGTAATACGGACTGACTTCCCTCGGAATAATCCGTGGATGTACGCGGAGCGAGAAAGCTATTTAATATAATATTTATGATTATCGAGGTTGTTCGTTCCCTTTTAGTTCTTAGACATCCCTATCTGTCAGCCGGCACCCTCTCCTATGCGTTCGGATGTAATAGCTCTTGAATGTGGCGGTGCGTTTCTTCCATCTTGTAAATCAGATACTTGTTTAAATTAAGTGTTATGTTAGGTTATTAATATCGTGGGTGCAATAGATTTAATCTTGTCTTGTTTTAGCTTAGAGGTTAGAGCTTACAGGTTGCTGTGATTTTTTGCTTTTGAATTTTAAGAAATTGTATTGTCATCTAATTTAATAAGTTAGTTTCAAAAACTGTCACAATTTTTTTGTACTTTATTTAATAAGGGAATTAAAGCAGAGGAAGGCTTATAGTTCAAGTTCTTCGGCAACCCTAGGAGATACCAATCAACATGAATTGATCATCAATAATACATCACTCAATAAGTCCTTGGTCTAACACATACACATATGGCAACATTGTTGACACGGCAACATGATTTCCGAGTAGTACTAACCTTCAAACAGTTCGTCCCAAAACTTTATGGCATTCTGATCGTTAGTTTAGAGGTTACAATCGTTTTAGTGACCCCAGTTTTGTAATTTTTTCAAGACAATGGAAAAGAAAGGGATTTCTTTGAATAAACACAATTTTTTGTTGGGGAAAAATACTGTTGCAGCCCAATAGTGGTTTGGGTACCCTGCGCCAGGAAATCAACTATTTTTGACTGGTATACTGAACGCTTTGGTCGCCCAAAATCAGTAGTTGTTCCAGAAAAACGTAAAAAACATCCACAAAATAGCTTTAAAAGACTGTAAAATGAAATTGCGTGAGATAGCTGACACCTTAAAGATATCAGAAGGTAGTAGTGCCTTTACAATTTTACATGAAAATTTGGGCATGCCCAAGTTGCTTTCGAAGTGGGTGCTGCGTTTGCTTGCTGCCACTAAACCACGCCTAAATCAAAAAGATCATCAGCTAAGTGGAGAGCAGGCCGTGGAAGTCGTCCAAAGCGACCCAAAAACTCGAAAAGTCGACTGGCGAGATTATAGCCCCCGTTTTTTGGGGCACGCATGGAATTTTGTACATGGACTATCTCGAGAAAGGCAAAACTATCAATAATATCGATTGAGTCCAGAAATTAAGTCAAAACGACTCTACATGTACTGTTTCACCAGGGAAATGACACGTGTTGCAAGTCGATGAAAACAATGATTAAATTGGATGAATTATGCTTTTAATTGCTTCCTCACCCATCCTACTCTTCAGATTTGGCCACCCTAGTGATTACTGGCTTTTTGCAGGCATGAAAAAGATGCTTAAGGGAAGGAAATTTGGATCAAATGAAAAAGTGATTGCCGAAACTGAGAGCAAAGACAAATCGTTTTGCATAAAAGGCACCGAAAAGTTAGAGGAGTGTTGGGATGATATGTTTGCAATTTACGAATTGTCAACGCCATCGATCATTATACGAAAGGAAAACGTTGAATCGTTCGTTAGTTACGGAGAAGGTTTATCTTGTTGACAACGTTGAACAACATTGAACGACATCACAAGACCAAAGGTTAGAATTACAATCCCATTCTGATATTACAATGTCCAATTAGGTTCCTATACCAGATAAATAGATAGATAAATAATTGAACAAGATGGCTATGTAGTCTTTTGCTACTGCGACCTGTAGGTCTATTGTACCTGCCTATTATCTAGACCACCTGGTCTTTTTAATGAGGCTTTCTAGCCTTGCCTTGCTTATTGAGTCTGTTATGTCCTGTTCAAAGGCCTACTACCAGCCTGATAGTTCTCCTGCCTTTGTTCAGAAGGTCATCAGTATGTTTAGGCATGTATTCTTTGATGAATTCTTTAGCCTGCGGCTGTCCTGAGGAGCTTTTCCACCATTCGAGGGTGTTGGTTTTTTTATTTTTTGTTGAAGTTGGAATTTGGAACCATTACGTCTGTAGGCAAACAGGTTACCTCCCCGGTTTTTAGTTTAATTTATGTCTATTCCAGGTTAGTTTTTGGTCAAACCTAACCGCCAAGTATTTTACTTCCTTAGCCATTGGGATTTCTGCATCCCTTAGCTTTACCGGTTTGATCTCCCTAAGGTCTCTCTTTTTTTTTTTGAGAATGTGACAATCTGTGCCTTCATGACATTAATTGACAGCCTTCCTCGATTGCACCAATTGTTCACCATATTTAAGGCTATTTGCATTTGTTCAGAAATCACTCCTGCAAATTTCCCTTTCACTACGATTGCCAGGTCGTTTGCAATAAAAGCCCTTGGCTGACAGTTCCAGTTCGTATCCTATACGTGATAGTCGACGATCAAGACAGATTTTCTCAATTTTTCCGATCTGAAATCTGACGATGCAGCAGTTTAAAAAACTCCTACATTAAGTACAACAAGTAGGGCGATTTCAATCATCAATAAGTTTCCAGGAAACCAGATTTCATATTTTTAACTAATTAATTTAATGTAGGAGAAGGTTGGCCATGTTTGGATAGTTGAAATTCCCACCTTAAGAGGGGCCTACAAACGATACGATCGGTTGTACGACTTTTGGTACTACAAGTTGAAAATAAAAACGTAAAGGCAAGTCATTGGCTGTTTTTCTTTCACAGGTGGATCGTTTCATCTGTAGACCCCTTAAGCGTTGTATTAATTGAATATGAAGACTAGATTGAGGCAGTATTGTATCTGAAAAATCCTTGTCTTTCAATGCAAGAAGTAAAATATTTATGAAAGAGAGAAGAAATGAAGGCTCGTCAGGTCATGACAGCTCTTCAAGTTGCACTGATAAAAAGAAGATGAAGATAGTTTATCCAGTATATAATGAGTCACATCGCTATTGACACTAGACGGTGACCATTTTTTGCCAATCTAAGATTGAAATAAAAAAAAATAAAAGTGTAATTTCCCAAAAAAAAAAAAAAGAAACAAACTAATCAAAAAGATTATTTCATAATCGATAAAGCGATTCGAATTTTTGGTTTTATTCTCGTAGAGGACAACGCTTTGAGGTTTATTAATGTCGTCGTCGTCGTCGTCGTCTGGAACGCTCTTTTAAACACCGCGAACATAACGTTTTCACATCGAAATTATCGGCATTCCAGGGAGCGGAAGCCGTGAGAGAGGTGTTGGCTATGTTGGAGCGGTGAAAGAGGAAAAATTTGCGGAAGCAAGTTGTGGAATTTTAATCCGCCAGTGTAAACTTCGAGGTATTTCGGTTTAATTTACTACGACATAATGAAGTATGTTAAATAAAAGTTCGGAATTAATTTTTTTTTTAATACTATTCCCGTGTAGAGGGAGCCACTTTAATCATTGAATTTCATTAAGGGGTGATATTATCTTCATGTATATAATTTAGCATCATATCCCTTGAGAAAGTAAGAGAAGCATCCTTAGTACTTACTATATCTACCCCTTTTACTTTGCCAAGTCAAACTGGATAGGTACATTAAGGAGACGAGGGTTGCAAATTAAAGCTTTGATAAAATTGAAATTAATGCATCACTTGATCTTTATATCATCGAGTTATGAACTAAGACTTCGGTAACTATTTAGTTTAATTAATTAAATATACTGACGTAATAAAGGAGGGTGAGAGGAAGAAATTTTCTTCAATAATATCCGCGATAAACACATGGAGGATCGCCTCGATAAACGTAAATCATCACGAGTTAATACCATCAGAGCATCAGAGCCGGCCATGTTGAGAGAAAGGTGCTCTTCGGGAAAGCCCATATCCTCCTTCCCGTTCAACCCGGCTTTCCGAGTGCATGAATTTATATTTACATATTTGAATGGCAATAACTCGTCGCCGGTCGCCCTCCAGCTTTAAATCAATCGAAGCGTTCACATCAGCGAACGCTACTCACCCCCTCACTCTCTGTATTCCCTTCGCCCCCCTCACTCCCTACGCTCACCTCGCTCGGTCGTTTCCCACATCTCCTCGACGGCCCTGTTGATGTGTACTGTCGACGAAATTTGCATATTTATATTGCACAATACACGATATTTCGCAGGATAGGCAATGGCATATAACGGTCAGAATAAACGGGGTTGTATGTGTATTATAAATAGGAATTGTGGTGACTTCGGATGAGGAAATTATTGTTAGAGTGATGTGTTTGTAGTGGTAGACGTCGAATCTATTATTTTTGAAAATTAAATAGAATTGATGTCGTGTTGTTTCAGTGATTTTAACAGTGTCGATTCATTTTATACAACGAGATAGATGTTATAATAAATTAATATTTTCTATTGGACGAATTTGCTGTTTTATTTCACCAGAAGGACTCCTCGAATTACCTACAGAAAGATTTGTTGTGAAGATGATTATCAACATTAATCGAAGAGTCGATTTCTTACAAATTACAGACCAATAAGTAAAACTCGGTTTTTGGGGAAGTGTTTGGATCTATTATAAATGCTTCTTTGTTAGATCATATCAATTTTCATAGTAACAGATAGAAAACCAGCTCTCGCTTCACTGGGATCATATTCGATATATTTCAGAGCCATAACCTTCATGTGAGATAAACTAGAAGCTAATGAAACAGGAGATAACTACAATACTAACGCGAAAACATTGTAACTATGACCATATTAATGATAAGGACCTCCAGAAGATGGTCTTTCCGAAGTTAGAACTGGTGGTCAGCTAGTTTTGAAGATAATTCAGGAAACAGCTCACCTGGTTTTCAAACCAGCTACCTGATTTAGAGCTCATTTTGGGTTCCCAATCTTTCTACTTAAATGGGACCAAAATTTCTCGATGAACCTCGCTCGCCAGAGTTTTCTGAAAAATTATGCGTCTTAACTGTTCCTCATTTTAGGTTTCCCAACCCCCACCATTCTGCTCAAATGAGACTAAAATTTCTCGATGAACCTCGCTTGAGAAACATTTGCGCGATTACATAGCCGATCAGCTTTTGTACGGCACCAACTTCCAGAGTTTCCTGAAAGATTCTGCGTCTTAACTGTTGCTCGTTTTAGGTTTCCCAACCGCCCCATCTTTCTGCTCAAATGACACCAAAATTACTCGCCTGAGGAAAATTTAGAAGGTTACATAACCAATTTTGTACGGCACCAATCTCCAGAATTTTCTGAAAGATTCTGCGTCTTAACTGTTGCTCATTTTAGGTTTCCCAACCCCCACCATTCAGCTCAAATGAGACTAAAATTTCTCGATGAACCTCGCCTGAGAAACATTTGGGCGATTACATAGCCGATCAGCTTTTGTACGGCACCAACTTCCAGAGTTTCCTGAAAAATTCTGCGTCTTAACTGTTGCTCGTTTTAGGTTTCCCAACCGCCCCGTCTTTTTGCTCAAGTGACACCAAAATTACTCGCCTGAGGAACATTTAGAATGTTACATAACCAATTTTGTACGGCACCAATCTCCAGAATTTTCTGAAAGATTCTGCGTCTTAACTGTTGCTCATTTTAGGTTTCCCAACCCCCACCATTCAGCTCAAATGAGACTAAAATTTCTCGATGAACCTCGCCTGAGAAACATTTGGGCGATTACATAGCCGATCAGCTTTTGTACGGCACCAACTTCCAGAGTTTCCTGAAAAATTCTGCGTCTTAACTGTTGCTCGTTTTAGGTTTCCCAACCGCCCCATCTTTCTGCTCAAGTGACACCAAAATTACTCGCCTGAGGAACATTTAGAATGTTACATAACCAATTTTGTACGGCACCAACCTCCAGAGTTTTTTGAAAAGTTCTGCGTCTTAACTGTCCTTCATTTTAGGGTTCCCAACCCCCACCTTTCTACTCAAATGAGACTAAAATTTCTCGATGAAGGATGATGATGATGAAGGACACCGGTGAAAAAGGGAGGCAGCTCCATTCTAGCAATTTTTTGAGGAGAAACAAAAGACTAGTATTACTACGAATTTTTTTAATTTTCAACCTTTATTGATATGTAGGGATAAACTCCTAATACAACCTAATGCATAATATATTCACAGAATATGCTTTTTGGAAATTTGACTGGCTAACAGTATTAAAAAGGAAACGATGGAGCTGTCCCCTTTAGGTTAGGTTAGAAGTGGGGTGGCGTGCGGGCCTGTTTCACCGCGACCTTTACAGGTCTATTGTGATCCCCTTTACCTTAGAGAACGCTCTCTAGTTTCGCCTTCTTAATCAGACTTATCATTTTTGAGAGCGGCTCTTTTGTGTAGCCGTTGGCTGTGGGGTTCTGCTGGAGCTGTCCCCTTTTTTGCATCGGAAACTAATCATCTGTAAAACTATCTTGTTCAAGCTGAATAGGTTCTTCTTCTCCTTGACACTTCAGTCGGGTCGTAAAACCATTGACAGTCAGAAGGCACAAGTTTCTGAATGGTAAACAAGTCCTTAATAAAAGCACTGGCCAAGCTGTTGCATTCCACTCCTCTTGCTGTGTACTCCGTAAAACTATAGGAAGATATAGTACCATTTTTGCTTTGGTTTTACCAATGCAACCCATTCTTCTAGCAAAACGACCCTTTCCCGTTTCCTTTTATCCTTTTCAATCAATCCGAAGGCCCAGTCACAAGGCAGGAAACTATGTCCTGGTTCTGGATATCAGTGTATAATTTCAGAAAATCTATTGATATTTGCAAGTGTCTAAAGATACTGGGGAATTACATAATTCTGCGTCTTAACTGTTCCTCATTTTGGGTTTCCTAGCCCCCCATGAGATCGAAATTCCTCGCCTGTCTTCGGAACAAAAATTGATCCCGTTTGTGGGTAACCAATCCTTCGCTTTGCTCCTCGAGTACGTCCACAAAAAAAAACCAGCTTCTGTTATCGCATACCACACCAAAATTTTATCTTCAAACTTGACTTTGTTTGTGCATTAAAACCGCAATATCTCGCTGTTGATGTTAACTTTTTTTACCAATTAGAATTTGCCCGAAAATGTTTGTGACATAGATCGAGACTATCCTTGGCGCATAGTTAGAGTAATTGTAAATTTCGATTCTCGGTCTCCATTGCTTTCCACAGACCCTGTATATACCGTTACCCCAGTTAAAACTTCAACAATACCGCAATATCAATCTGCATAGTTATATTTTGCGTTCGTCAAGCGCACACCTATTTTACATATTTTATAAACTGATTTAAATAATTGCAGAGATCTCTTCGTTATTGCCGTGGATGTTAAAATTCAAATATGTATTCCTGAGTGCTCCCTCTCTCTCTCTCACACACATACACACACTCTCTCCGCGTCCGACATGTTGTATTCGACCGTAACAAAGTCTATAGCGTTCGTATTCTCGGGATTTTTGCAACTATACTCGGACCCCTCCGCAATATTGCACGAAAACTTAGTTTCCGTAGTTTCTGTATTTCGTTGTTCAGCAACTTGTGATGGATATACCGAGTTATTGTACCTAATGCATACATATATGTATATGTATATATCGAATATTGTAGTATATAGAGGTAATGTTGAATGGAGAAACGCGAACTGGAATTTGCTAGACTTGACACATAGCGAAAATGGGATGGTAACTGAATACAAATTTGAATATAAAATCTGTCGGACGTACACGTATATGTACATATATCTCGCTTTGGAAAGAGACGGTCAGGATGTGGAAGGAAGAGAAGTTTCTTACAGTTTCAAGGAAAAACTTCTTCTCTGTAGCGGACGTTGCCGTTGTTCTCGGCTTTGATTGTTTAACATGTCAGAAGTTGAAAGTTTGATGTCGTATACATATATTTTATACTTCGTTTACAATATTTTAATCCAAAACACAATATTGAAGATGTCCTGGCTGTTTAAGTCGATTCGATTAACTATAGAGAGTTTTCGATCTTCCTCAATAGCTTCTGTTTCCTCTAGATGGCCCTGTCAGGAGGTGTGTATCAGTGTAGATATATAGAGCGATTGGTTCTTGAAATCTCCAACTCTTTTCTTTTCCTGAAGATGATTATTTTAGGGTATGATCTAGTACGGAGGCTGTTGCTTTGCAAATACTGCCCTTAAACGTTTATCCCAAAAATGCCATCGACATCTTGTCGAATATTTTTAATTCCATGCTACACCATTGGACCTATCCGAGTGCTTGGAAATACGTCGAGATCATCATGGTTCCTAAGCGTGACAAGAATCCTCAAATCCCATCCAGATATAGGACCGATAAGCCTTCTTGTGAGATTGCGGAGTCAATAGTTCTCGCAAGGCTTCACACTCTCAGCTTCTCCGATTAACGGGGGGAGTACGCGACGCTTTCGAGTTGTGACACTCTACGATACTTCGATAACCATCATGCTACGCGATAATTTAATTTTCAAAATCGGCAGCTTAAACGTCAATCGATCTATCATCGCCGATCAGAGATGCTGCCGCTGGTGTGCCTCAAGGCTCACTACTGGAGCCCAGATTATTTATACTACTATGAGCACTCGCCTTGCGGTTTATACCGATGATACGGCGATCTGTTCTTTCTGTGTGATTGCTAGGAAAATAACTCAAAGAAGCAATAGAAGGTCATCAACATTTTCGACGGGAGTGGAATAAACGAATGACTTAAGAAAACCCTAAATGCAAAAATCTAAAGGATTTAACTCCGGTGATCGAGCAAGCTAATGTTCCGTACTTCCCCTACCTATCCAACGATTTGGATACACTGTATCTAAGTGATTACGTATATTAATGCTAAAATTAACTGGTGCGGCATCATGCATGAACTATAAGTGTTGTCTCAGCTGTAGAAGAATATCTTCAAGATGATCAGGTAACTCTTGCTGTAGGAATTCAAGGTAAGATTCGCCTGTTAGTCGTAGTGGGAGGAAATATGGACCGATTAAATGAGCATCAATTACCCCAAGCCATACATTGACTGAAAAGTGATGCTGAAAATGAGCTTCAAAAATTCCATGTGGATTTTCCTCAGCCCATAGGTGATTATTATGGAAATTTCGTATACGCTATCGTCCAAAATTAGCCTCGTCAGTAAACAAAACGCCATTTAAAAAATTAGGAATTTGAGCGATTTGATGAAGGATCCATTGGGAAAAAAATAGGCGGGGAAAAAAGTCTCTAGGTAGTAGAGCTTGTACACGTTCAATATGAAACGGATACAATGTTGGCGATTTTTCGAGTACTTGTTTCAGGTGACTCCACTATTAACTCGAGAACTTCTTCTTCTAGTTGCACAGTTCATACTTCTCGAGGGCGCCCGCAGTCAGCCGTTTCTTTCCAAACAAATATACCATTTTCGCGCAAGCGTTGGTGAAGACGAGCAAATATTGTGTGATCAGGTATCCTACGTCCTGGATACAACTCAGTATACAATCGTCCAGCTAGCCGACCATTTCCATCACTTCGACCATAGACAAAATGCATGTCTGTTAATTCTGCATTTGAAAAGTTTTCCGTTATTTTCAATAAAAGAAAAATTAATTACTTATTAACAATAATTTTATAGTTAACTAAAAGCTTAATAATGATGAGTTGCTATTCACTTCGTTAAAATATTCGTATTTAACAATGCATTGATATTGAATGTCGACAGTAGCCTACTAGATGATGTATTAAAGAAATGAAAAATACACGTTAAGATGTTTTATTTTTTGCATAAAAACGGCGCCTCACACGAAAAAAGGCAAATTGAATGGAAAATTCAAAAATGATTTTTAATTTGAAATATCTCAGTGGCGTACCAGTTTTTTTTTCTTTAAAAAATTAAGATAATTACCCGTATGCACGCCAATGATGAATATAAAATTCTTGGTTGGATGTCAAGAAATGCGCAATAACCATCTCTTAAAACCCACCAAATTTCATTTGCCTATCTCTACCGGTTTCAGAGCAATAAATAAATCGTCAGTTTTTAAGAAAAACTTTAACACCCTATAACTCTGAAACTAAGCATTTGCGGACGGACGTTTATATAGCAAACTGCCATTATTTTTGCACGCAGAATCACCCCTTGAAGTTTGTCGCACTTATTTACTAACACCCTGTATATTTCGTGCTCCTTGCTATCTTGCATCGTTTGCTTTTTGTCTTATCAATTTTTGGATTTTTCTCTCTTTCTTTGTTAAGTCATTATTGATAAAGATATGCGTATTTCTGAGTTTAGCCTTATTTTGCATCAGTTTTATTTTATCTTGACAATTTTCCAGTTTCTAATATATGTACCTACATATATGGCTGTTTCTACAGATGACCATCCTTTGCCTAAAATTGTCAAAAACCTTTTGGCACAATAGCGGTTCAATTTCGCCAATAACTTCGAAAATGTTTTGCTTCAGGTCATTAATCGAACTACGAAAGGCTATTGATAGGAGAAGGTAGTGGGAGGTAAAGTTAAATGTATCAATTTTAGCATTGTCAGCTTTTATATGACAGGAATGTCAGTGGTTATGTCAAATATTGACGCGAAAATTGACGCACACACTGTTGTGTGCAGGGCATCCACCTTGGTGATACCAAATACTTCCTATTTCAATATTGGGTATTAATGAAGGTACATAGTTCTCAAAATATAGACACATCGAAAAAAATCATAATTAGAGTAGGCTATGTGAATGGATAGTTACTTTAGCCACTTTCACATAATGACACTTATTCCTTGACATTTAATTTGAGGTTATAAAGGTCATAAACTAAAGTTACAATAAAATGTCAAGTAATAATAGTTATTTACGAACCAAGTGCGTGAAATCATATTTCGCGAATGAGTGAACAGTTTGGACACGAATTCGCGAAATGTTTCACGCACGAAGTTTGTACAATATTTTTTGTACGAGAAGTATAATAATAATACATACAAATTGTTAAATACGTTAGCGTTTATGACCATATTATTAAGGTTAGGGATTTATAATTTAAAAATGTCACTAAATTAATCAAGTTGCAGGAAGTACCAACTTTACTTTTACGCACTCGTGTTTAAAGTGACTTTTTACGCACGCAAATCGAATCATGAAATGACAGGTTTTGATAAGCGAGTACAAAAATGTCATTATGTAATAGTGGCTAAAGCAACGATCAAAAACATTTACATAGCCTACCCTAATTATGTTTTTTTTTGGATGGCACGTTATATACAATTGATGAAAGTATGTGGCCTCCATAAAAGCACTTTATAATTTGCAGTTTTTCATTAATTTGTGTATTCCATTAGGATAAAGTATTTGACAACACCACTGACATTCTTGTCATATAAACAGTTGACAATACATACTTTCATAGTTCAAGTTGTTATCCTGTATATCGTTTATATACATACAAAGTGTCCCAGGGTCCCAGATCAAGTGCACTAGGTTGGCAACGCCAGATTTAATTTGGCGAGACTGTGATATTGCCTGCCTTGACTGGGTAACTTCATTCTTATTATATTTAATTGTCAAAAATGAAAATCTTACGTCAAGATTATTCATCGCTGAATTGATAACTTTTTTTTCAGAAAAAGCAAATAAGTACAGTAGAACCCGGTTATAACAACTTCGGCTGTAACGACACTCCTTTTTTAACGTCAAATTTTAAGCGGTCCCGTACTTTACTATTCAAACGTACAGGAAAAAACCCGGTTTTAGCGTCAATAACGCCTGATATAACGACACATATTTACCACTTGAGGTGTGTATTTATATTATCATTTATGGCTCAATTCGCGGTATTTTTTTAGCCTGCAACCGACCGTTCGGGGATTCCAAGAATATTACCGTTTCTTGCAATGCGCCAGTCAAAGTTCGTAAGAAATTTCCTCAGTCGGCATTTGAATCGTGTGAGTGAAACATCGAGATTTCTTTATCGAAAATGTCAGGTTTAAAGCGAAAAAGTTTAAGCGAGGACGACAAAGTCGCGATAATCAAAAGTGGAAGGAAGAAAGCGGACGTGTGTCGCGAATTTGGGTTAGTTAATTCCACGATTTGTACAATTGTGAAAAATAAGAACAAAATCATGAATACCTTTGTGAAAGGGAAAGAAAAGTCAAAAAAAATTCGATCGTGCGAAAAGGTTGAAATCGACGAAGCGCTTATTAGGTGGTTTAAGCAATGTACAGGGTCCGGCAAAATAACCTCCCACATTTTAATCGTTAATAAAAACGCCATTGTAAATGTTGTTTAAATTTTTTTTTTATTAAATGGAAATGTATAGTTTGCCATTGGTTTTCATTAAGTTTTGAAATTTACAGACTTCAAGTGGCGACTATTGTTTTCGATACACATTCGAAGGTGATTTTTGAACGTTTCCATTACTCGAGCAGTCATTTGAGGCGATATTCCTGCAATTTCTTGACGTATTGCTGTTTTTAATTCGTTCGGGGATGGTGTTCAAAGACTTTCGCTTTCAGGTAGCCCCTAACGAAAAAGTCGCACGGAGCAAGATTGGGTGAACGCGCAAGCCAGCCAACGTCTCCACGTAATGAGATTACGTATCCTGGAAATATCTCCCTTAAAACATTCATGGACCTTCTGAGCCGTAGCTCCATCCTATTGGAACCACACATCCGCATGGTTAAGTCTTGTGTCCAAAAAATTACGTAGCATGTCGATATACCGATCGGCGGTTACGGTAACCGTAACGCCTACCTCTTCAAAAAAATAGGGAGTCCAAACGCCAAATAACCCAACAGCACATCAAACAGTAATTTTGTAATGTAATTTTGCTTGTTCACCTAGCCGGATAAATGGAAATGGACGCGTTATTGAAAGCCCATTTTGTGGGATGTTTTGAAAAATATCTCGTTCATTCAGCTCTTGTGCGATCATCATTTTGTATGGGTGGAAGTGTAGGTCTGCGTGTAAAATTCTTCGCAGCGAATGATCTAATAAACGCAAAGCAGTGGCATATTTAGCAGCTGAACGAGTAGGAGATCGTTCCATAGCTTCTCCATCAGCTGCAGCATTTGCAGGTGTCCGAAAACTTCTGGGTCTACCGGTTGGTTTTCTTTTTAAGGCTGAACCTGTGGCTCTAAAATTCGAAAGCCAAAGCAGTATTGTTTTGCGATCTGGAACCGGAACATGTCTACCCAGTGCGAAGTGAGTACGAAAAGTTCGTTGCGTTGTAATCACAGATTCATTTTTCAAAAATGTTTCGATAATGACAGTACGATGTTCGCCCGTCCAAATCATGACGACAACTAAAATGGCAAGGCATGTGCTACCAACTGAAAACACTAAGCTCCCCATCGCTTCAGCGGCGCGGGCACAGTGGCGGTGCAAAATATGGGAGATTATTCCGCCGGACCCTGTAGAAGTGCAAATTTACCCGTTAATGGACCACTGCTTATGCAAAAGGCCGAAGAATTTGAAATATTATTTGGAGACACAAATTTTAAGTGCAGCAATTGGTTGGAGCGTTTCAAACGGAGACATTCAATAACATTCGGAAAAGTGAGCGGTGAAGCGAAAAGTGTTAATATGACAGAAGCAGAGACGTGGCTAAACGAAGCGTGGCCTAAATTAAGACAAGATTATGAAGACAATGAAATTTACAATGGCGACGAAACGGGAATTTTTTATAAACTTCATCCAGATAAGACTCTGAGGTTTAAAGGCGAAAAATGTGTAGGCGGTAAACTAGCCAAAGAACGGTTAACTGTATTTGTGTGTGCTAATATGACCGGTACGGAGAAACGTAAAATTCTTGTCATAGGAAAGTCAAAAAAGCCACGCTGCTTCAAAAACATAAAAGCACTCCCAACAAATTACTGCGCAAACAAAAGAGCATGGATGACTTCAGAAATCTTTGAAAATGAAATTCGAAAATGGGATAAAGAACTTGCGGTTAAAGGTAAAAAAATCTTGCTTTTAGTCGATAACTGCCCAGCACATTAGCCCACTTAAAAAATATTAATTTGGTGTTTCTGCCCCCAAATTGCACTAGCATCCTTCAACCAATGGACCAAGGCGTAATAAGAAGTTTAAAATGTTTTTACAGAAAATTTCTTCTGCAGAAAATTATTACGGGTATGGACAAGAACGAACCATGTGCAGTTTCACTTCTCGACGCGTTGGACTTTTTAGAGAAGGCTTGGCGTAGTATAACCTCTGAGACTATAGCAAACTGCTTTAGTCATTCAAGATTAAGGAATAATCCAGTTTGTGACAACTTAAATGAAGGTGATGAAGATGACGTTCCGTTATGTGAACTTATTAAAAAATGGCAGCAAAATCAGAGTGACGAAAACCACTTTTGTTTCGACGACTTTGCATCCGCGGACAGTTGCCTTATTACGTCGGGAATGCGTTCAGATTCTGATATCGTGGAGGACATAAAACAGCGGGATAACGAAAACGATAATGACATCGAAGAGGAAGAAGAGTTATGCGACGAAGCAGAACACGTACCGACAAACGAAGAAGCCCTAAGTGCCATAAAACGTTTAAAAACTTATTATAGGCAGCGAGATACGTCACCTCAAATTATTGATAAAGTGAGAGAATTAGAAATGGATATAGAAAAACAGTTTTGCCGTGCAAAAACTGTGCAATGGAAAATTACAGATTTCTTTCATTAGAAAAACAAGTTAGTATGTAGCTACATGTGTAAGGTTAAATGGTTAAGTACATTAAATTAATTAAATTCATATATGTTTCTGTTTACCACCCGTAATATTGTTTCCCACCAATTCTTGTATATAAACATGGAACTTGTAAAAACTCCGCCTATAGCGTCACCTTGTTATAGCGTCAAAAAATTCGCAGTCCCGTGACTGTCGTTATAACCGGGTTCTACTGTACTAATCATGATTAAATTTAGCAAATAAACACAAAAGCTGATGGAATCACTAATAAAAACGTAAATGCCATAATGACAGTGAAAACTGACAGTAGTAGGAGGGGTTAATTTAAACCTGTTCATAGGTCCAACATATTTTTCATCGAAGTAGGGATTTTTGTGTTACCAACCCGGTGCACTTCGAGTTGGACACTATGTATATTCTAGGTGAGGTGGTTTTTGTAGGTCTAAGATAGGGAGAGGTGGGACAGCAATATATGCACATCAGAATTTTGAAGCAGATATTGTACAGATTTTATGCCTAGGGTCAGAAAGTTTTGATCATATCCATATAAATACTACCAGATGGTGACTTGGAGTTGTTAACGACTTTGTTTAAAACGTGTTAAAATGCAATTGTGTGCAGAAGATTGCAGACGTCTGTCGCAAGTGGAGGGTGGTCATAAATCCTGATAAGTGCATAGCAATCCGTTACTTAGTAGTTTTATTATCGTCTTGATAATGATTTCTATCGAAATGCGTTGGCTTTTTAATAAAAAGTTTGTTGGTGTTTTGTCGGTTAAAGTGTTTAGTGTTCCAATTCGAAAACGCGATCCTCCTCCATCCAAGATCGTTATTGGGCAGACGAACTGCTCTGTAGTTCCCAAATGCAATATCTGTTGCAATGTGCGTTGATCTTTATATAATTTTCAAGAGTCAACAAATACATATATTGAAAAATATGTATGTTTGAGAAAAAAATACCTGGTAGATAAGTAACTTATGTCATAGTCATATTACCATAGCTATATTGGTTGGTAAATTCATATCTATGTATCTTTTTCTCAATACTACAACAATATCTTGGCATGGTGCTCGACACGATGCTTATCTTTAAACACAATTTTTCTATTGTGGCGTCACATTTCTCTGGCTCCCTTGATTTAGTTGAGGAGCTACCTCAGTTTGACATTGAAATTGATGATCTTTCTTTTTCCGATACTTACCTGGTCCAGCGCTTGTAAATCGCATATCAAGACGTTCAACGTTCTTCAGAGAGTGCTGCGCATCATATTATCTCCAATATTCAAACGAGTCGATTACCACCACCCACACAGATTAAATGCAAGATTCGAAAATCAAGTCCGATAAATCGCCAAGCTCGAAAAACAACATCATACGTTCTAAAAACAATTCAGAGCCTCGAGAGTAGTACACGCCTTCTTTATACCCTCCCTTAAAACTCCCACTTTCCCCCCTCACTTATTACAACAATCAATCCGGTTCACTTAAAGTGTAATTAGCAAGTGTTATGGAATTACGTCTGCGTAAGCTCGGCAATTCGTCAGAGGATGACTGGTACGCACGCACACGCACAATTCCGCTTAAAATTTTGACACAGTCGTACGGACGTGAAGGGAACGAGAGGGCGAGAATGTCTCGAATATTCGCCCTCCCCCTCTTAGGTTGAACAATGTTGTGTTGTTAAATGCGGGTACCTCGCGGCTAAACCTTGTTCTCGAGGCTCCGTTTTCCATCACCTGACACCCTCTAATTATGTATTTCGCAGAATACGAGTTAGTACAGGCATGTTGTTCGTTAACCTCCCCCCTAACGCTTTATTCCGTGAATATATTCCGAGTTACCCCCTGAAGCAACTTATAAATATGTACAACTATGTATTTCAATTTTCTTTTTGTGCGCAGTTTTAATTCGACTCTTGGGAGCTATTACTGCGAGGTTTTTTTTTTTTTGAAAGGGGAGGTGAAATAATTTTTTCCCGGATCACTCGCGTATTTAAATCTCATTATAAGGGTTGATTTCACTAAAGAGAAGACGAAGTTATTTAAAAATCATTCACCGCAATTTCTCAAAAATTACTAATACCACATTCACGGACGTAATTTATCGTTACATCTGCGTTCTAACTTTTGTCCCTCTTCGGTTTTAAAACTAAAAGAAAAACCGGTCGGAGGAAGAAGAGGAAAACCCGTGATTAAAAAAGTTTAAGCAATCCAACCGTAACCTTCATAAATCAAGCGGCAATGAAATTTTAAGAGCTGTTAAAACCGTGGAAGAAAACGGAGCGTTTCAATTATAAATTAAAGATGATAAATCGCTAGCGAGAGGAGGACAACAATCTTCTTTACAATCGAACGTAAGCGGTAAACTCGGTATAAACTGTGTGATAATAAAAAAAAAGAACTTAACTTTACTGTTGCCACTGTTGATAAATGGTTGGCTATTTTTGAACTTTTTAAAGTTGATCTTGAGAGTTGTCATCTTCCAGATGTTGGATAATATAATAGAGGAGAGAATTTGCGCTCTTTCTATTGTGTGTGGAATTATAAAATATAAAAATCTAACGCTTCAATCTTGGCGAAACATCCATCGGTTTGTTGTTTAATTAATGGCGATGTGCGCGAGCGTGAGCCTCTACAAAGGCGAATATTTCGGGCCCGAACACTTTCCTTTGAGATTTACCAGGCAGGTTCGACGTCGTCGTCGGCCGCCGACTAAACTACAAAAGGAACTTGGCGCTCCCGATACAAACACGGACTTGGCCAACGTTTACAGCCGCCTTTCGGAAACGATGAAGTGGCTCTGTATACACTTTGATGTGAGAAAACGTTGAGCACAGTGAGGCAGGCAGGCAAGCAGCGTTGAGCACGTTTAACGCAAGTTTGTGTTGGAATAGACGTGTTAGGTGATGCGGTGTATTTTACTAAAAGGAGCAAAGACATTTTTTTATAATCGAAACTAGTTCATGGTTGGGATATTCTTCAGTTGAATAATCTCGTCTCGAATTAAATTGAAGCCTGTCAAAAAAATGTCAATATGACTTTTAAAAATTCGAGCACAATTGAAAACAGCCAGTTTGGAACAGCTCTCAAAATTTCTAGTTTCAAATTAGGACAAAGGCATAGAGTTCAAGTCGAGTTCAATTCGAATTTTTATTTTACTATTGCTTCGTTGAACTCTGGAATAAACTAGAATAAGCCCTGAGCAATCTTAAACAACAAATTTCGTAAAATGAGGGGGACCAGCTTTTTAGTAATTTTTAATAAAATTCTGGAACAAACCTGAAACAATTTTGAAAAATTAGAGGGGTTGGGATCAAAAGAGACAAGATAAGTACGTTTCTTCAATTAGAGTTTTAGTAATTTTTTTATAACATTCTGAACCGAACCTAAAACAATCTGAAACAGTTTTTAAATCGTTAAACTTTGAAAATGGGCGGTGGGGGTTGTATTGTATTGCGTTGAAGGGTCGTTCACGTTCTTAGCACTTTTCCTCACAGCGACCTATTAATCTATTGTGATTATCCCATCCCCTCAGTACCCTTCTATTCCAATATTCTTGACGAATCTCAGGACTAGTTTGGGTGCCAAGGTTTTGATCTCTTCAGGTGTTAGATGCTGCAATCTTTGATGTTTCGCAAAGTATGTGATCAGCTGTTTCAGTTCCCAGTTTGCACAATCGACACGTGACTTAATCATTTTTTTTTAAGATGATATCTTAGAGGGAAGTGGCCAGTCAGAAACCTTCTAAGAGTCCTTAAATTTCTTGGATTGTGTTTGTTGGGGTGTTTTCATCCAAAGGAGGCAATTTCTTTCGTTTCCTAAACTTCCTTCTTGAGCTGGCCTTTGGGAACGCCAAAGCAGGGTTCCGGTCCAATCAAATGCATATCAGCCAATTGCTTTGCAAGTTTTTTCTTTTTAAAACAGCTTTTTAATATAATATATTTCTTGTTTTAATTTAACTAAGCGATCAGGCTAGCGAAGAGTACACAGTTGAGTCCGCCAAAAACTAGAGTCTTTGTATTATCGTTCAGTGATCTTGTCGAGTTTTGTGGCTGGAAAAGAACATTCTCAACAGAAAAATGCTGTTGAAAGTCATCGTTTGCTGGTGGAAACATATTTACATGATTTAGACAATTTAAAAAAGGTGATTTCAATGTGAAAGACAGGTAGACCACAAAAAAAAATGCAAAGACAAGCAATTGCAGGAGTTATTGGATGAGGATCTAACGCAAACTCAACGGCAATTAGCAGAAGCATTATATATATATCCAAACAAATAATTAGCAGAGGTTTTGCGAGCGATGGGAAAGATCAGTAAACTCAGTAAATAGATCCCATGCAAGTTAAATAAACGTCAAGCAGAAAATCGCAAAATCTCTTGTGAGATGCTGGCGAAACCGGTTCTGCAACACCAAGACCAAATCGCTTCGTCAAGAAGACCATGCTCTGTGTCTGGTGGGACTCGTTATTGCCAAATGATTAATTTAAACCACGCATGAATCGAAAGACGATTGGAATGGGTCAGAAGAATGGGCAAAATGTTTTTGTTGCACGACAATAGTAGGTAAACTGTAGGCGTTCTAAAACAATCACTCTACGTGGACACGCTGTATAAGCCAGGCATTATATACGATTCTAAACACAGCTTGATTATGTTAGACCTGGTTCTAAACACAGCTCACTTGGTTTTGACCTGTAGAGGAACTGCATCATTACGTAGATTTTGTTTTGTCTTGGACATCCGTCACTAAGAAGAACAAAATGTCGTGAAGTAATATTTAGAACTTGCGTCAAGTAATAGAACAACATGGATATAACCTCATTTTGCCTTTTCTTTGCAATGCCTTCATGGTAGACGGGCATTGAGGCACTATCATCTGCAAGGTTGTGGATGCCAAAGACATAGTACCATAACTGTCGGCATCTGAAAGCTAAGCTTTTAACCATTGCGTCTCCTTTCCAACCACTTTTGAGGTCGTAAAACGCTTGAGCTTTTCTCAGATGAAGCTTCTTTTCTATCGTCAAAGAACGTTTGAGGTCATCTACCTTTTGTTGCAAGGAATCGGGTTTCAAAGATTTGATGTGATCCTGAATTAGATTTTCCAATTCTTCAGGTACTTCAGGAATTTGCCATTCAGGAATTTTAAATTCAATTGGAGAATGAAATGCTACCTTTAGTCTTGCCCATCTCATACTGCCAGAACCGTTAAGGAATAGTTGACTACCCTAAATATTTAAGTTTTGCGATGGCTTTCGAAACGTCCAGACTTGAATCCAACTGAGAATTTTTAGGAATATATCCTTCATCATTTTAAACCGGAGACATCATAAAAAAATAGTCCTAACGGTGCCCAAAATTAAAAAAAAAACGTTTATTACAATCTTGCAGTCTATTTCTTAAACAACATTACCTCGATTATCTTCTTTAAATTTATTAATCTTATAACAAAAAACAATTAGATGATGAAATATTTGTCATTTCCATGTGACAATCCATTTTCCATAAGTGTAAACATTGGGCGTTTAGCCAATTCTCTCTCTCTCTCAAAAACAAGAAAAAAAAACTGAAGAGCTCGTTCTCTATATAAGCAGGTCTGAGTATTACAGCCGTGTGTAATACGCTGTATGCAGAAGTAATTATGGAAATGAACAGTTTGCTTCGGGCGTTCGCGTTTGCAGCAACGATAAAATTATCGAAATGTATTCACCTACAAAGTGTAATGCACCGTTTCCTCTTTTTATTTTAGAGATGTATAAAATGCAGACACATTAATTTTAATGTTTTTGGAAACTAACTAGAAGCGATGGACTCCTGATCCGTGTTAAAAAGTTTGATCCTTTTCGTTGTCACAACGATGCATGCCCTTCTACGACTGCTTCCCCGAATCCATACAAAATTAATTAGAAAATCAATTAAAGATAAGATGGATGCTTCGGAATCCAAACACGCAAACTCGAGATTCCTGCCTATCTAGAGCTATAAAATATTTAATCTTCAAAATTATACACCCGGTATATCACGAATGGAATGAAAGGTGTCCGTCTACGTGATTATCAACCCATGCAACGTCAATCCACCTACACACACAAGGGTAACTGGTTAAGGCAACAACTCTGAATCATCTAATGAGATAATCTATAAAGATTATTATACAGGTATGGAGATTATCTGCTTCTTTTATTTTGACAGTTAAATGACGTTTTAAACGTCATTTATCTGTCAAAATTTTAACAAACAATTTAAAATAAACGCGATTGCGTCTCTAGTACAGAAACGGAGTTTTCCAATTACCTCTGCTACTGCATACAACTTTCCTAGACGGCGCCACCGTAGCGGGGAGAGAGGGAATTGTCAAATTTAGGAAAATAACCGTGCGCTAACCGTAAATTAGTGAATTTATGTCGCAAACCCGTGTCGAGGGCGTTTTTAATTTCGCTCTTTGTCTCCCCATACTCGGCTTCCTCAGCTAATAAATCGCAAATTGCATTATAATAAAAAGAATTGGTTCGAATTTCAAAGAAATATTTAAAAACAAGAAAATTCGTACCATCCGTGACTACATCCGAGCATCCAACCTAGGAGATCGTTTCAGACGGACGACTTAATCAACGTTGTACAATTTTATCAACTAACGAGCTTTTTAATCTACACAACATCTTCGGTGTTCAGTAGGAAAGGAAAGAACTCGTTTCTCCCAATTCACACTTGATGGAAAAGAACGTAAATGAAACTATAATGAAAACTTCATCCTATCAGACGCTACGGGGAAAAACCTCCACCGGAAAGGTAAAGAGGTAAGATAGATAGAGTGAGGAATAGTGTGTAGAGAGTAAAGGAGAAATTCCCACCGGTATTGCGTCCCGTCCGTTTGCCTAAGAAAGGGCTGCCGACAGTGAATCTGCAGGAATTGTGAAGAATAGTCGAGAGAACGAGAAAAATAAAACAGTCGGTACATACATGTGTGTGTGTGTGTGTGTGTTTTGGTACCATTGCTACCGCAACTTCTCTCGCAAACTTGTTCTCGTTCTAGCTAGCGTCGGCAGGAGCTAAAGAGTGATTGGTGCGTTGCGACCATGCATAGGGGCCTCTAAGAGGCACTATATAAAAGTCTGAAAGGTTTAATGGGTTTAGTAGTGCTCTTCATTACCGGCTAATGTCCGTTGCTTCCGCTGAGGGCGGTATTTTACTAAACAAATGATGTTAGTTCTGCATGCAGAAGCATTTAACTGATTCGGTTGAATATAATCCTTCATATTTTATATCATCCGGAATAAGTTTAGGAAAAGAATGAATTGTAGGGTCAATAGGTGGCCACAACACGTCGAACTCTAACTTGAGAATCATGAATTATGTTAAATGAATCACAAACAAAATTGTTTTTAATTTTGACGTTTCAACTGTCAACATATTTCTGTGTGGAGAGAGAGAGAGAGGAGGGGACGTCGAAGACACTTCTGACAACTCTCTTGAACTGGAATAACAATTATATCTTACGGCTATTAAGATGGTAAGATCGTAAATAACAATTATTGCTTTTGATTTTACCAATTCAACCGTCAAAATATTTCTGACAGCTGTCAAATTACAAATTGATTTGCGTTGATTTTGCGTTTTGTAAAAACTATGAAAATATTTCTGGCAGCTGTCAAATTATACGTTTCTCACAGCCAACGCTTCAAGGGCGTTTTTATTTTCGAGTGTATAACTGTTAAAAAGATTTCTGACATCTGTCAAGCTGTAACAATAATAATTTGTTACCATTTCCATAGACGTAACTGTCAAATTATGGAAATGGTATCTTTTTTTGTAGATTTCCTAATTCAAATTAGATTATTTCCGATTTTGACAGTTCAACTATAAAAATATTTCTGACAGCTGTCAAATTACAAATTTCACGTACTCAACACTTGTAGTGGTTATAATCCTCTACAAGAGTGCTTTTGACAGCTCTTACACTGCAATTATCAATGTTTATTAAGGTTTCAGCTAGTCTAACCATCGAACTTTTTTTCTTTTTACGGTTTTGCTAGTTATAACGACCTGACAGCTGTCAAAATATTTTTCTTCATTTTGCGTTTTTTAAAAATTGTGAAAATATTTCTGGCAGCTGTCAAATTACACATTTTGCACAGGCAACGCTCCAAGGACGTTTTTATTTTTGAGCATATAACTGTCAAACTATTTCTGACAGTTCTCAAGCTGTAACAAGAGTGATTTGTTACCATTTCACATAGACTTAACAAATTCTGTAAACGGTGTGTTTTTTTAGATTTCCTAATTCTAATTAGATTATTTCCGATATTGACAGTTCAACTATCAAAAATATTAATGACAGATGTCAAAAATTTTATAGTTTTGAAATCTTGTGGTCGATCTTTTGGACATTTTGGTCGAGAAAACAGGATTTTTTAGATTATAAAATTGATTTTGACAGCTGTCAAACTATAAACTTAAATAAATTTAAATTTCAACATTAGCTTTTGTTAATTAATAATTTCTTCTATTTTTTTCCTATTTTGACAGATCTGATAATTAAAATATGTCTTACGGCTGTCAAATTGTAAGAACAATTATTTGTTTGTTACGGTTTTGACAGGGGTTTCTGTCAAATAAAAACATACAAGCAGATTTTGCAGTTTTAGTAGTTGTAACTGTCACAGTATTTCGCGTAGCTGTTTGTTTAGTGGCTGGAAAAAAAATTGCAGTATTTCTGACAGCTGTCAAATTGTAGGAACGATTATTTGTTACAATTTTAACAGATGCAATTGTCAAAGTAGAAGAACTACACATTTTCAAGTATGGAAAATTTAAAGAAATTATAAAATTTGTAAACGGCAATTGTCGTTTGCGGTTTTGACAGCTGTCAAATTATAAATTTAAACATTTAAATTATAAATTTGGTTTCGTTATAATTAATTTCCGTTATTTTTACTCAATGTAATTTAAAATATTTTTGACAGCTTTGACGTCGTCGTTTCCGATTTTGACAGCTGTCAAATTATAAATTTATGTTCAACAGAGGTATTTGTTATAAAATTAATTTTAACTATTTTTGGCCAATGTGATATTTAAAATATTTTTGACAGCTGTCAAATTGTAAAAACGATCATATGTTGCGATTTTAACAGATGTACATACATACATAATTGTCAAAATATAAAAACAGTATTTTTTTCAGGTTTGGAAAATTTAAAGAAATAAAATTAGTAAACGACAGTTGTCGTTTCCGATTTTGACAGCTGTCAAATTATAAATTTAAATTTCAACTCTTGGTTTCGTTATAATTAATTTTCACTATTTTCGCCTAATGTGATTTAAAATATTTTTGACAGCTGTCAAATTGTATTAACGCTTATTTGTTACGATTTTAACGGATGTATATAATTGTCAAAATATAAGAACACTATTTTTGGAAAATTTAAAGAAATTATAAAATTTGTCCAACAACCGTCGTTATTTCCGATTTTGGCAGCTGTCAAATTATAAATTTAAATGTCAACACTTGTTCTCACTATAAATTTTTATCACTATTTTTGACGAATGTGACAGTTGTCAAATTATGGGAACAATTTATTATTTTTTTTGTTACTTTTGTAAAAACAGAGTTCTTTATTTTTTGGGATTTTGCAATTTTTGTAGTTGGAACTGTCAAAATATTGCTCGTTGCTGTTAAATTATTACGAAAGTGCCGATTTTCTTACCGTTTGTTTGGTGGGTGAAATAGGTGATGTAAAAGATTAGTTTCAGACTTAACAATTGCGACTTCGTCCAACATTTAAAATATTTTTGACAGCTGTCAAATTCTAAATATTATAACAAACAGTTATTTGTTACGATTTTACAGGTGAAATTGTCGAAATGTAGAAACGGTATTCTACCTGCATTTTTTGGCGAGTCTTATAGTTAAAATATTTGTGACAGCTGTCAAAATAATGTTGACAGTTCAAAATACTCTCCTTTCGATAGAAATTTACGGTAATGAAAGTAAGCTGTGCAGAGAGACTGTACTACAACGTTGAGTTGTGAATTATCCGGATGAATCTACTTTTCGATTCCCTTGTTAAGGGCTAACCGACTGAATTATACCGAGCCCGTCCGTTCGAGATTAGAACCGTGTCGAATGTACTTTTATATTATCGTTGCTATTCTCTCTCATTTTATCTCCTCTCTTTCTCCGTATGCGTCACGAACACATGGCTGAATGGCTCGAATATTTTAATAGACACTTTCAACAAGTCCGGATTAAAGAGCTGCCAAAACGACCGAACGAACGGGTTGTATTCTTTTCTGTTATAGGGGCTTTGTCGTATTTAACACTTCGTAACTTTGATAAATCCGCTTTCATTTTAAAAGGGTTGGGAATGAAGTTTTTACTTGCATATTATTACTACGATTAATTTTTAAAAATATTTCTGTAATATATTAGGGAAATTTTGACCGGTCAGCTTCAGACTCTCACCGACCACACGCTCGATAAAATTATTTTGAATAAGTCGCCGTAAAATGTGGAAAGGGATGGTGTAGATATAGATATACAGCTTTCAAGTACATATATATGTATGAATGTATACCCGGGACAGCTTTATATTTATAGGTGGTCCATAATCCAATTTGCGAGAGCCCGGTAAAATATATTAGGCTTGCCCCGATAGATATACGAATGTGTGTGCGTTTTATAACTATGGGATGCGCTCTAAACGGAATTAATTTATTGTTTTTTACGATGCATACGTTGTCCGCTTTCTGCTGTTGTGCCCGGGTACGTAGAGAGAGCTGTTATTCATTTCGAATTTTAATAGTTCGAATTTATGGTCCTAATGGTCGTGAAGTCCTTTTTTCTCTATTCCAAAACACGTTAACGATTTTTTTGTTTCCCCTCTTCCTCCTCACTCAATATAAATGCACATTTTCCCTAATATAAACGTAAACATCGATATTCAGTCGATTTTACGTATAATAGTACACTCAGTTGCAAATTAAATGTCCTCAGATAAAAACGAAATTCCTTCATGCATACTTCACGATCTGATTTTACTAAAACAGAATGAAACAGGACAGTTACCGCACACCTAGCTGGATAAAATACGATCTTCTTTGTACTAAAAAAAAAAAAAAAAGGGAATAGGATGGCAAAATTCACTTGCAACACCCTACGCGTATCCTTCTCATAGCTCACGTCCAAAAGCTGATCAATTATTAAAATCATTGTTATGCCTTGAGTCTACGCACCGTATAGGGTACATCGGGTGTAATTTACAATGTAAAGGTCCCGAAGAGAACGGCGGTCGTATTCAAAAAATAAAAAAGGGAAAAATACGGTACAGTCTGCGGTAGAATTTGATGTAAACGAAGTAAATACTGATCTACATCTATAATTCAGTAAACGTGGCAATTCTCGTATGCGAGGATGTAAATGAGGCATCTTGCTTGTCGTATAGAGGTAGAGACCACAGTAACATCTGCTTTTATGGGATAGCCAGGGACAAGACATTGCCATTAGCTTAACATGGGCGATGTACTCTAGGTTTGCATTCAAGATATAATGGAATACATAATATTAGGTACCTTCATACTTCTAATCATGTTACTATAATTTGTTCTATACTATACTACAGAGATATCTACATATTAAACATTAATGATTCCTTATTTATTCCACGTTGTATTCTTGACATTTTCGGATAGATAACGGTAGATGGTGTGACCTTTATTATAGTATAGGAAGCAACGACCCTTTCAATTTCCCTATATATCATCTATAATTCTAATGGCTCATGTACTAGGGCCGAGATAATCAAGACTTGCTTGATATTTAGGCGTTGTATTGGCTAACCTTTGATGTGTGCACTGACCGTATTGTGCGTGTAAGATATTTTAAAATACAGTCGCGGATAAAATTATTTTCTCGGATAATTTTAAATGTTGAACTATCACAAGTGATCGTATCAAAAAACAAAAATAATAAGACAGCTTTGAACAAAACCAAATAGGCATCACCTTGCTCGAAAAAGACTTCAAGAAGTGAGGTACCACAACAAAGAACTTGATGGGATCCACTTTCTAGGACTGATCAAATCTTCTAAAACCTTTCGTCCTCAGATGCTACAGCCTCTATCTGGTGTGGGTTAGTTTGAATGCTAGTGAGCTAGTGCAGCGTCTAAAGAATTTAAATTGTAGCTAGATTAGATTACTGGTGGGTCGTTAAGGTCTTTCTGGCTCTCTTAGTCCCAATTGATCTCCAAAATTCTAAAGAAATTTAGGATCTTCTTGGTGACTATGACTCTGATGTCAGTCGGTTCTAAATGCGCTGGTTCGAACGGTGCCCATCTACCTGAGAGGGCCGTGTCCAGTGAATAAAGTCGTGATGATGCTAAGGTCTCTTTTATTGAACTTTAGCAGAGATTTAGCTTTAGTGGCTGAAATTGATTGTCTTAGTCCAATGGGTGATTTTTTGCTTCGTCTCCCACTGTTGGAGATGAGCTTTCATGTGGCTTTTGGTAAGGCCCAGTGTCCTGAAAGATACATGCCCCTAGAGCCTTTAGCGCTGCTTAACCGCCTGAGAACATGTAAATTCGTGCACCTTGGTAACGTCTTTTCAAACATTTCTCGGCACATTTTTCAATGGCACGTATTTCTGCCTGAAAAATGATTGGGCTTGTACCCAAGGCCACCGAAACATTGCATCTCGACCCATTTGTTTTGAATCCGTTCGTAGACCAATGTATGGACGGGTCCTGTAGTTTAGGTCTTGCTCTATAACCTCTTAGAACTGTTTGTCGAAGTCAAACCTAGGTGTCATGTAGTCCTTTAGTTTCGCCAGCTCTCCCAGTTCTTATAGAATTTGAAGATGGCCTACTAGATAGATCTTCTGATTTGAAAATCATATTCCGTTCCAGACTGATGGCGACCATCATCGCTTCCCTTTTCACCTACAAGGGGAAAAAATTGTAGCCAATCCGGGTTCCTTCTAACAATGACCTGGGGTGAACGCTTGTTCGAGCCTGCCCAAATTTTTTGAGCCCTTTCATCCTCAGATGATACAACCTTGACCAGTTATGGGTTGGTTTTGAATGCTCGTGAGGTAGAGTAGCGTCTAAATTGTAGCTAATCCTTCTAACAATGACGTGGGATGGACGCCTGTTCGGGCTTGTCCAAATCTTTTGAGCCCTTTCATCCTCAGATGATACAACTTTGACCAGTTATGGGTTGGTTTTGAATGCTCGTGAGGCAGAGTAGCGTCTAAATTGTAGCTAATCCTTCTAACAATTACGTGGGATGGACGCCTGTTCGGGCCTGCCCAAATCTTTTGAACCCTTTCGTCCTCAGATGATACAACCTTGACCAGTTATGGGTTGGTTTTGAATGCTCGTGAGGTAGAGTAGCGTCTAAATTGTAGCTAATTCAGGTTCCTTCTAACAACAACTCGGGGTGGACACCTGTTCGGGTTTGCCCAAATCTTTTGAGCCCTTTCATCTTCATATGATACAACCTTGAGCAGTTATGGGTTGGTTTTGAATGCTCGTGAAGTAGAGTAGCGTCTAAATTGTAGCTAATCCTGGTTCCTTCTAACAAGAACTCGGGGTGGACACCTGTCCGGGTCGAAACCTGCCATTTCTGCCATAATAGAGTTGAACGAACGATCTTCCTATTTTTTCCAGCGTTTTTCAGCGCAAGCTGTTAAGGGATTCGGGGTCCGAGAGCCGGACAAAGCAAGGGACATTCACTATAATTCTCGGGATCCTGTTCTGCTGTGCTTCCACTCTTTTGAGGTGGGTTTTGGCGATGCAAGCCCATGACAATGCTCCGTAAGGTGAAGACAGAACGAGGAGGAAGACAATTAACAAACTTGCAACTTTTATTGCATAAAATTGGTGTAGTGTTAGTCAGCTGTCAAGAATCATTCCAAGGTAAGACACTGATGGACACCAAGGCAGATGAAAAAACGAATGGACTGACGCTTTGTCTCATTGAGTTTCAGATTATCTCTTATCTAGGCTTGTTTTTCCTCTAGAAAATTGATTGCTGTACTGGCAAACTTCTTCAATCATAGTTTCGAGGAACAAATAACAAAAAACCATCCTTGATGCATGTAATTTTTCTGTTCCCGTTTTGCAAACCAACTGTTATGTTATTTGTGTGATGTTAATCAAAATTAGTTGCAATATTATATTAAGCACTGGAAATTTAGGAATTAGATTGTCAAAATTACACGTACACACATGCTACTGCTACTGAGAATTTTTTTTTAAAGAAGTTAATTAAGAAAAAGAAGAGAGGAGAACGTTTTTTGAAAGTTAATAAAAAAGATAGATAGAAGAAAAAGTGTTTTTAGAAAAGAATAAAGATATTAAAAGATCGAAAGTCAGAAGTTTTGAAAGAAGAAAAGACGTTCAAAAATAGAAAAAGAAAAGAAAAGAGAAGAAAAATGTAAAGTGTTATAACGTCTTCGGCCTCGAGCTTTTGCGTGGTTTAGATTTCCATTCAAATTCTGAATCTGAATTTGCTTCTTCAGTATTTGAAAATTCTTATTCTATGCTAACATTATCTTCTTCTACAGACGATTATTCCCAGCCATCGTCTCTTCGCTTTCTATAACTTCTTCACCTTCTGAATCACTATTTTCCTAAAATTCTTCGAACTTCCTCGTTGGTTAAGTATTTTTTTTGCCATCACTTACCTAGATTTATTTTGACTCATATTTAACGATTCAGGTAAACATTTATATACCGAGGGGATGCTAAGGCATGAATTATTATTATTATTATTATTATTATTATTATTATTATTATTATTATTATTATTATTATTATTATTATTATTATTATTATATAAAGTCTGAATTCGATTAACAAGATTATTAAAAAGTTATCGTAAAAAAACTGTCTTCGCACACGGGTACAGGAGGGTTAAACAAGTCCTCGATGCCAAACGGAGTCGTCAAAAGAATTATGAATTGCTTTCGTGTAATGCGAAAGAGCTGCTAGTCAGTGGAGAAGCCTTCTCGGAAATCGAAGCGATCGTCTTGGACTAATTCAAATTGCAATCACTACCGGTAAAATAACAATTTGAAAATCGAATCTTGCCCAACGCATAAGTGAGATAGATATTACAGTGAGTGAAAGAGGGACAGGCAGAATAGAAAATCCGATTACCTTAGCCACGGTAGGCTACTCCGCTATGATCATTAATCACTATTTTGTTTATTAGTGTAAAGTGGTGGCACTAGAGCGGGGCATTAGCTCTAATTGTACTGCGACCTATATATGAACCTCTCTTCGTTGGTTGTGTCTGTGGCTCTGTCGAGTACTATCCTACTGGCGTACTGTATCTAACTTTATAGTTGCATACGACAGTTTAGGTATATCTATAGTTATAGTCGTATAACGAGGCACAGACCATTTTGTAAAGTGCTAATTGTGCGCTGGCATTACTTCTGTGGGACGAATTCGCTTATATTTAAGCGACAAATCCTAAATTCATCCTATATAACTCACATCAGTCGAATGCTCGTCCGCTAATTTAATTTTAGCTACAACTATGTATGCATGTAGATGAAGCTTGTATCGATTTCTACATCAAACAGCGGATAAATCCGAGCCGTACAGGTATAATAATGCATATTTAATGAGATGAATCCACCAGGTGTTTAATTTGTTGTCGCAAAGCAATATTCATCCGATAAAAATCAGCCGAGCAATGAAATTTTGACATTAATGGTGCATATTATGCCATCTACATTATATAAAATGAACTACCTAATAATGATTTAAGGATAATTTTTAATTGTGATCATCTGTTATGAATTATCTGTGGTATTCGATTAGATTCGATATGGGTTGTGCAAGCCTCTCTTCACTGCGACCTATAAGATCTATTGTCAATATTCTTAATCTTTTAGTCCCAATTGATCCTTCAGACTTCTGAAGAAATCTAGAATTTTTTTGGAGTTTTTTGACGTTTTCAATACTTCAGAAAAGGTTGGTTTCAATTGTTAAAGGCCAGGGAAAAGTAGGACATTTTGCAAGGAACTGTACTAAAAAAGATGATGATTGCAAAGAAGGAAGTCAACAATGTTGAAAGAGATTATTTTTTTTAGAAACAGAGGGGCCAAAGCTTGATGACAAGATGACATTCATCCTCTCATATGGTTAACGTTAAAGATTTATTTAGGAACCTTCAACCTACAAAGACAGACATTTCGGTAGCCAAGAAAAGTGAATCAATAAAAGCAGAAGGAAAATGGTCAATAGAGGGAGTAAACTGCATTTTAGAAGATGTTCTTTTTGACTTCTTCTTTCTTACATTGTTTTACTGAAAACAATGGAAGAGTAATATTTGAGGAAGATAAAGTGATTATTACAAAGAACAATTAAGTAATTATAAAAGGACTAAAACGAAATAATGGACTGTATGCAGTGAATATTACAGACAAAACTGATGAAAGTTTTTTTGAATGTCACTATAAAGAAGAAAAGGTGAAGGAGTGGCATAAGAAGTCCAGAGTAACAAGAACTTTGGGAGAACTGGATGAATTTAGCTAGATCCAATTGATCTTCCAACCTGGGACGGAAGCATAAAATTGATTGAAAGAGTACATAGAAGAAGTAGAGGCACACAGAAGCTTAAGGGTATCAAAGTCAAGAACCGATAATGGAGGTGAGATTTTGAATAAAGAAATGAGAGTGTGGTGCAAAAGAAAGGAAATTGTTATGGACCTCACTATACCACGTAGTCCACAGTTGAACGGGAAAGCTGAACGACTGAATCGCACACTAATGGAGAAAGCTAGATCCTTGATATTTGACTCAAGTCTAGAAACACATTTCTGGGTAAAGTGAGATCTGGACTAATAAAAAACCAGATTTTTTGAGATTGCAAGGTTTTGGATGTGAGGCATATGCCAAAGTTTTGGGCCACCTGAGAAAGCTAGTTGAGAGGAGTAAGAAATACATCTTTGTTGGTTATGCTCCAAATGGCTAACGTCTATGGGATGAAAAAAAAGAAAAATCACAGTACACAGGCATGTTATCATGGACCTCACTATACCACATAGTCCACAGTTGAACGGGAAAGCTGAACGACTGAATCGCACACTAATGGAGAAAGCCAGATCCTTAATATTTGACTCAGGTCTAGAAACACATTTCTGGGTAAAGTGAGATGTGAACTAATAAAAAACCTGATTTTTTGAGATTGCAAAGTTTTGGATGTGAGGCATATGCCAAAGTTTTGGGCCACCTGAAAAAAGTAGATGAGAAGAGTAAGAAATACATCTTTGTTGGTTATGCTCCAAATGGCTACCATCTATGGGATGAAAAAAAAGAGAAAATCACAGTACACAGGGATGTTGTCATGGACCTCACTATACTACATAGTCCAAAGTTGAACAGGAAAGCTGAACGACTGAATCGCACACTAATGGAGAAAGCTAGATCCTTAATATTTGACTCAGGTCTAGAAACACATTTCTGGGTAAAGTGAGATGTGAACTAATAAAAATCCTGATTTGTCGAGATTGCAAAGTTTTGGATGTGAGGCATATGCCAAAGTTTCGGGCCACCTGAGAAAGCTAGATAACAGGAATAAGAAATACATCTTTGTTGGTTATGCTCCAAATGGCTACCATCTATGGGATGAAAAAAAAGAGAAAATCACAGTACTCAGGGATGTTGTCATGGACCTCACTATACCACATAGTTCGAAGTTGAACGGGAAAGCTGAACGACTGAATCGCACACTAATGGAGAAAGCTAGATCCTTGATATTTGACTGAGGTCTAGAAACACATTTCTGGGTAAAGTGAGATGTGAACTAAAAAAAAAAACCTGATTTTTTGAGATTGCAGGGTTTTGGATGTGAGGCATATGCCAAAGTTTCGGGCCACCTGAGAAAGCTAGATAACAGGAATAAGAAATACATCTTTGTTGGTTATACTCCAAATGGCTACCATCTATGGGATGAAAAAAAAAGAGAAAATCACAGTACACAGGGATGTTGTCATGGACCTCACTATACCACATAGTCCAAAGTTGAACGGGAAAGCTGAACGACTGAATCACATACTAATGGAGAAAGCTAGATCCTTGATATTTGACTCAGGTCTAGAAACACATTTCTGGATAAAGTGAGATGTGAACTAATAAAAAAACCTGATTTTTTGAGATTGCAGGGTTTTGGATGTGAGGCATATGCCAAAGTTTCGGGCCACCTGAGAAAGCTAGATAACAGGAATAAGAAATACATCTTTGTTGGTTATGCTCCAAATGGCTACCATCTATGGGATGAAAAAAAAGAGAAAATCACAGTACTCAGGGATGTTGTCATGGACCTCACTATACCACATAGTTCGAAGTTGAACAGGAAAGCTGAACGACTGAATCGCACACTAATGGAGAAAGCTAGATCCTTGATATTTGACTGAGGTCTAGAAACACATTTCTGGGTAAAGTGAGATGTGAACTAATAAAAAGAGCCTGATTTTTTGAGATTGCAGGGTTTTGGATGTGAGGCATATGCCAAAGTTTTGGGCCACCTGAAAAAGCTAGATGAGAGGAGTAAGAAATACATCTTTGTTGGTTATGCTCCAAATGGCTACCATCTATGGGATGAAAAAAAAAGAGAAAATCGCAGTACACAGGCATGTTGTCATGGACCTCACTATACTACATAGTCCAAAGTTGAACGGGAAAGCTGAACGACTGAATCGCACACAAATGGAGACAGCTAGATCCTTGATATTTGACTCAAGTCTAGAAAAACATTTCTGGGTGAAGTGTGATGTGGAAGTTTTTGGATGTCAAGCATATGCCAAAGTTTTGAACCACTTGAAAAAAACTAGATGAGAGGAGTAAGAAATATATCTTTGTTGGTTATGCTGCAAATGGCTACCGTCTATGGGATGAAGAAAAAGAGAAAATCACAATACAATAAATGAACCTTCACGATATCTTGACATTGGCATGGATGAAGAGGAAGCGAACGTAAAAGTAGAAGAGCATGAAAATGAAATTGAGGAGGAACAAGCGAAATCGTAAAAGAAGAAAGTGAAACAGAAGAAGAAGAACGAACAATGAAACGACAGGTAGACAGAAGAGGAAGACAAATTAAAGTACCTACCCAAACGTTTTAAAAAGAAGCAACAAATGGATCAGATAAAGATTTACGGAAGAAAGCGATTGAAGAAGGGAAAGAAGCACTAGCAGCAAAAAACCAATCATTCTTATGGTTCAATGGAAGTTCTTGTTGTTCCCTTGGCCATCTAGGTTTGGAGCTTGTAGGTTTGGTCTACGCTGAAGAACCCTTTCCTACATGGATGGGGGAAGCACTTGTAGAAGGTTGTTGATCCTTCGTTGAGTCTGAGCCCTCTGCTTCCAACTCCTTGGCCGAAATTGGACCAAACCAAACTTATAGATCACCCTAAACTTCCTGGATTTAAGGATGTCAAAAGATAGCTTAAGCGGTCTTCGCAGTACTCTTTCACATTAAGGTCTTCATTTTGATCCTGTTATTAGGAAAATAACCGACGAGGATTTGAGCTCGAGATAGGTTAGACTCGTCAGCTAACCTCAGATAGTTGCCTTCTAGGATTTGAAAGGAGAGTCAAGGAATATTTGTGGGTTAGTTTAGACCTTAATATAAAAGTATTCAATTAATTCTTTCTAATTCTAATTTTGTTACCGAATGATCACTCAAAACACCTTACGGTCGCCCGGTTTGTCTCACCTTCAAAGCACTCGCGAAATCTCGGTAAGGCGTTATTAAAAAAAAACAAATTCACCCCTTTCATCTTCTATGTAGTATATAGAGTGTAGGTGCGACACGAGAGGGCGCTCGCTATCGTCATCATCATCATCATCGCCTCTACTAATAAGAAATCTCATTTTCTGGGGCGTCTCATGCATTTTACATCTTCTTAAAAAGTTATGAAAAGCTACGCGAGGTGTGCGCTAGGACAGAACTTCAGCTCGAGCGCCTCACTATATATACAACACATATCTTACCTGTGTGTGTGTGTGTGTGCTTGTGCGAACTCCGAGGCTACGACAATAATTATTTCAGACGCTAGGGTACTTGACACGCGTCAAGCCGTGTACATAGATGGCGTAGCTGGGAGACACACGTCCGCCTTTGTTTTCTAAGGGATGTACGCACGATATTTACTTTCCTTTGTAATTAATGTCGTCTTAAGCTTGTGTGCATCTTCTTTAATACTAGTCGAGGTGGTTTTGCTTTCCTTTTATAATGAAAAAGATGATTAAAATATATTAAGGTGCTCTCGTAATGTATATTCCGGATGACCGGGTATTGTGAGCGCACATTAACGAGCTGTATTTTAATATCCTTCTGGCGACGCTTACGACAAGACAACAATGTACACCTATATGTTTGTAGTATATATTGCATTCGCAAGATCGCGATTTATATCGTTTAAGTCGCTATATTTCAAGCGACTGGCTATTGTTTGGTTTGCCAGGTATAGAAATAAAATAACGAAAAAGAACTATAAATAAAATAAAATGTAAGAGAGAGAGAAAAAAGAACTAAATAGGTAAATTCAGGGAGATCTCTTCGAGCGTTACGAAGCTCTATTGTTTCCCAACGAGTTCGGGTTTCTAAAAGTGTGTGGGAACGTGGATTATTTTTAATTGAGAACGGACAATGGCGCTATCTAGATTTTAAACTTTCATCACATTAGAACGAATTAAAAATGACATTTCAACTAGGGAAGTTGGTATTATTTAACTAAGAATACAGTTGTCATAAGCGTAACTGTCAAAATTTCTATTTAAATGTAATCATTATAATCGTTTCTGACAGCTGTCAAATTCTATACCTATAAAGTCAAAATTTGTTCTTGTTTTCTTGTGCATGCTAACGGATAAACTGCTTCTCAGAGCTGTCAAACCGTAAAAGGTTTGTGGTTTTACTAACTACAACTGTCAAAATATTTCTGTCAGCATTCAAATTATAAAAATAATATTTTTCCGGTCTGATAAATCTACTTTTAATAAATTCCCGACAACTCTCGAATTCTAAAAATAATTATTTTATCTCCAATCTGACACTTGCAACTATCCAAATATTTCTGACAGCTGTCAAATTTTTAAAAGCTGTAACGTCTATCTATTTCCCTCTTCTTTTGATGTGTGCAACAGTTGGAATATTTCTAACACCTGTCGAATTGTAAAAGCAAAATCTCTCGTTTTCTGTAGTTTGATTAAAGTGTAACTGTCAAATTCGACAAAATAAATCTAACAGCTGTAAAAATGTAACCATTTAGGAATTCATGACAGTCTCTCGAATTCTAAAAGCATATTTTTTCTTCCCAGTTTGACACTTGTAACAATCCAAATATTTCTGACAGCTGTCAAAGTTTTGAGAACCGTAAAATCTATGTCCTTCTTCTGTTGATGTTTGCAACAGTTGGAATACTTCTAACAGCTGTCAAATTGTAAAAGCAGAGTCTCTCTTTTTCTGTAGTTTGATTAAAGTGTAACTGTCAAATTCGACAAAATAAATCTAACAGCTGTAAAAATGTAACCATCCAGGAAATTCAGGACAGTCTCTCAAATTTTAAAAGGAATCTAATCTGTCCAAATATTTCTGGCAGCTGTCAAACTTTTGCAAGCTGTAAAATGTAGTTTCTTCTTCTTTTGTTGTATGTAATAACTGCCAAGTTGTAAAAGCAGTGTCCTTTTTTGTGGTTTTACTAAATTCAATTGACAAGATCAAATTCCAGATTTAATAATTCTACTTGTCAAAAATTAAATGTGACAGTTATGAAAATGTAACCATTAAGGAGTTCGTAACAACTCAATTCTTTTTTTCCTAGTTTGATCTATCGACGTTTCTTTGACAACTGTCAAATCGTTGAAACCTATTCCTCAACAATTGAAAAATTTCTGACAACTGTCAAAACAAGTCTGACAGTCGTAAAATTGCAGAATCGGCTGTTTCATGTTACCCGGGGCGTGGTAAACATCCAGAAATATATGATAGCTACTATATTGTACAATAATTTTTATTATTATTTTTTGTTACTTGAATTTAATAAAGTAGGTACACCTGATAGATGTCAAATTGTAAAAATTATTTCAACATCCGCGGTCGTAATAATTTAGGTAACGTTTGTCAAACTATAAACGGAAAAATTCTACATAATTTTTGACAGCTGTCAAATTTTAAAAACAGTTGCTTTTGACAGTAACTAACGCGTAACAAATAACACAATTTGACAGCTGTAAGGTATATTTTAATTACTTCACTCAACGAAATTAGAGCATCTCCAAGTGATAAGACATAATTTGGTACTCATCAAGAAATCTATGACAGCTACTGTATTGTACATATAATTATTATTTTTTCTAATTTGAATTTAATAAAGTACAACTGATAGATGTCAAATTGTAAGAAACAGCTATTTTTCACAATTTCAACATCTGTGATCGTTAACAATTGACGTAATATTCGTCAAACTATAGGAAGAGGAAATTCTAAATTATTTCTGACAGCTGTCAAATTGTAGAAACAGTTTGCTTTTGACAGTAACTAACGCGTAACAAATAACACAATTTGACAGCTGTAAAGAATATTTTAATTACTGCATTCAACGAAATTAGGACAACTGCAAGTGATAAGACACAATTTGGTACTCTGATAGCTGTCGAAATAATTTTTGACATTTCTAATGCTTGCACACTTTATTTATTTATTTATTTATTTTTAACGATCTCGTAGTTTAGCAGCTTTTATTTTATTATTGTGTTATTAGGAGTAGAACAGTTAAAATATTTCCGACATCTGTCAAACTGTAACAATAACAGTTTTTTCTTGCTGTTTTTTTTTCGCTAGAATATTAGCAAATAGGTTATGTTTATCGCTGATTTACATTTACTTACTTTACTCATAATTGTGTTACAACATTGTAACTATTAAAAAAAAATTCTACAACGGTCAAATTTTAAACCCATCTATTTTGACAGTGGAACAATCGGCATACTTATGACAACTGTCAGATTATTAAAACCTACTTCTTCTTGTTTTGGCGGATCTAACAATTGAAATACTTCAAACAATTGTTAAATTATAGAGATGGACAAAGAAAAAGTAATTTCACCAATTACACCTGTCAAAATAAGTTTGACAGATGTAGAATTATAGAAGCGGGTATTTCTTACAATTCAATACAACACTTACAAATGTTATAATTTGCTATCTTGATTTTTTGCTGTTCTAGTGGACGTGAATGTTAAAACAAAACAAATTAAAATATTTCTGACGGCTGTCAAATTGTAATGACAGTTACTTGTAATGGTTGTAGCAGGTTAATTGTCTAATTAGATCTGATAATTTTAGATTAATTGTAAAAACAATTGCTTTTTACAGTAACTGTCAACGTATGGACAACGATAAACGAAAATAATTGGAGGTAGAGTTTGACAGTTGTCAAAAATATTTTAACTAGAACATCCGCCAAAATAGTAAAAAAATAAATGTTCATATTGTTTAATAACATTCGGGTGAATTATAACGTTTGCAAGTGACGAAATTTACGGAAATAACCGACAACTGTCAAACAATAATTTTGACATTTTCAATACTTTACACACGTTAACACTCTCATAGTTTAGAAGACTGTTTTGACATTTAACAGTTGTTTTGGCGAGTATGATGGTTAAAGTATTTCAGACAGCTGTCAAACTGTAGCGATAATTTGTTTGCTAGGATTAATAGGTTAAAACTGTCAAATCATAAAAACAATATATTTTAGAATTTGGTAATTCTACTTGAATTGTAAAATCAGTTGTTTTAACACTTAGTAGTAGAAGTTGTCAAACTTGTCAAAATTTACAATTACAATCAAAATATGTCAACTGTCATTTTTTTCTAAATTGACAGTAATTATAACAACCAAAATATTTTATGACAATTGAACAACAAGCGCTACAGCAGATTACTAGGAGAGGTATGAGGAGGGTGTGTGATCGAAATAACATCATCTCCCTGAATCAACAGAAATGATGCTGACGTTTAAAGCCGAATTTTGCTGCTCAGCAAGTATTTCCTTGTATACAAAGCCTTTAAGAGCGATCATCGAATCAATATCTTGTTACTGCAGAATCTCTCCCAAAACTTTTGAAGAAACTAAACGATGAATCAAAACTTCTTCCAATAATGAATATGAATGAAGCTAAATAGTTTTGCCTTCAATAATTCTTTCAAATTTATTCAAAAATTAGATAGAACGACTATTCATATATTTATTAAAATTATTATAATTAATTCTGCAATTTTTTCGCGCAAGCCTAGACATACATACACATAAAAGCATAAAATTTTATTATAAATCATATTTAAAGCTAAAATTCGTAAAATTTCCATATATTTTGAATATATTCCGAAACCAGAGGCAATAAATTCCATTCAGTTACATCAGTGGGGATTAAAATGGCGATCCAGGTCGTATTGCCACCTGATGTTACGCATCAATAGTAAACAAAACTTTTTTATTATATCCCCCCGAGTATGCGTGTGTATTTTTTCCCCAAAAAAAAAAAAAAATAAATATTTTAAACTACACCGAAAAAATTTATAAAATAAAATATAAAATATTAGAATTAACGTGTAGCTAGATCGTATTAAACATTTATTTTTATGCGTATGCATTAATAGCCAGTAAAATATTTTTATGGGTTTAGTCTGTGTTTGATTACCAACGAAACGAATTAAAATTTTTAACAAGGGAACTTGCAGCAATGTAAGTCGTTATTTCGCGAATTATTCTAACGTTAATTAGAACCTACGTACTCGTTCTCGTCTTGCTAATGCAATTTCCTCTTTGGGAACATTAAATACCATCTGAAACTGTCAACTCTGTTTTACTACGGTTAAGAAAGCCGCTAGGAACAAAACCCAATTATCTAGCGTGCCTATACCACTATATAGAGAATACAGTATCGTATTCTGCACTCTAGAGTAATAGCATCGCTTGAAATAGCTTACGAAAACTTGAATTATTTTAAAGGTTATATCACATATCAACGCAAATTCTGTTATGATATTGTTTTTTTATTCTAGAATTGATGCACTTCCTGATATCAAGATCAATAATGAAATGTTTCGAACACCTTTTTTAAAAGCATCCGAGTTTTCGCAGCTGATATCGTTAGCTTACGCGACTTGAGAACAAGTTAGAACCGAAATATGTTTCTGCTTAATTTTTTAATCTACAACGAAAAAGTTCGTGTTATAGCATCGTTTTTCTACGTTAAAAATTAACACGATTTAAGGTTAGGTAAAAAGCGAGGGAGAATTGGATTTATTAATCTTGTCCTTGCTTCGTTCGCTAAGCTGTGGAAATTGGGTTTATTTTTAGACGCCTTAAAGAAGGATGGTCTAAAATATTTTGCAACCCCAATTGTTGGCAATCGTTCGCTCTGCAGCAACAATAAAATTTTGGGCAGCACAATTTAAACGTGGTCGTACAAGTTTGGGAGACGATGAGTGTTCAAGACGTGTGTGACGAAAACATCCATAAAGGTTGATCAAATAGTTATAAATAACAGCCGAATTAAATTGAGGAAGATAGCAGAGGTTATGAACATGCCCAAAGAATCAAAGATTTCGATATGAGGTCGGAGTGCTGCTCTTGTTCATGTTAGGTCAAAAACTTGTTCGAATCAAGCCCTATTGGCTCAGTTTAGACGCAATAAATCAGAGTTTTGGCACCAATTGATGACTGTGGATGAATCTTGGACACGTCGGAATCAAAATAGTAGACTGACCAAATGAAGCAAAAATTGTTTTTTCGGCTGGGAAAGCAAAGACGACTGTATTTCTAGGATAATCATCGAGTTTTCCTAATCGATTATCTTCAAATAGATCAAACCATTAGAGGAGAATCATTACTTAACAAGCTAACGGTAGAAATTGCTGTACCAATTGCTGGCCACATCTGCAGAAGGAAAAAAATCTGTTGCAGCAAGACAATCTAAAAATTGCGTTCTGTGGTCACATTGAAGATCGTCTCTGTTTTAATATCCAGCAATAACACGCGATGATGTTAACATTCCCTCTGGCATCTTCTTTCCATTTCCTTGATATCTTGGTGAAACCTTTTCGACTGGTCCTCACTAACAGCAGCAAGATTTTAAGGTAATTAGTCAATGCAATGGTGTGAGTGGACAAAATGAACTTTTATGCTCTTGTTACAACCTAGTTCCACAACTTCAGTTGTTTGTTTAGGTCCATTTTGTTTAAAAAAAAACTGGTTGCAACTAGCTTGAAAGATACCCACTCTAATTTTTCTCTTGTATCCTTTTTAATCGTGCTATAATTTTATGAAACTTAATAATTTTCTTCTACAGTATCTAGTTATCGAGTTTATCTATCTATTAAATCTCTTTCTAACGTATTGTACATTTTTTGCATTCTCCTCTAGTTCTTGTATTTCAATCCATTTGATTAATAAAGAGGTGCCATCAGCATACCTAATTAACGGTCAAAAGCTATAGGGAATATCGTTCATATATATTATAAATAAAATTGGTCCAAGGATACTCCCCTGTGGCACTCCAGTTGTTATCTCTAATGGCCTTGAGTACACTGTAGCAGATTCTGATTTGAGGCATATCTTTTCAGATTTGTTGCTTAAATAGTTCCTGAACTACTCCAGGCATACTCCTCTTATTCATAATTTATCAAGTTTAGCAAGCAATATTTCATGTTGCAAGTCTCTTTTTAACCTCAAAGTTGGCATCTCTCACAAAGTTTTTAGTGAAACATCAGATGAGTGCGGACACAAAACTTGCAGACGTGGTGAAAAATGTAGACGCATCGAAGCAGCTTCAGATTCAACCAGTTGATCGAACCGGTTCAGGATGAATCAGCATCAGGACATCCCGATATTAAACCAAAAAAATGAAGAAAAGAGTATCTAATATGGTGCAGTCGCACGACCTGTCTTCATTTTAAACGCCAATTTAGGTAACTGCCAAAAAGGGATTCCATTGGATGGGAATATCATTAAATAGAAAGCGCTTAAAATTTACACCTTCAAGAAAATGGAGCTCAGATTTTGTTGCAAGTAAAGGCTGGTTTGAACAAAAGTAAGGATATAGACTACATCAAGTTTTTAATGCTGATGAAACCGGCCTGTGGTGGCAAAAAAAAGGTGCCTAAAAGAACCTTTATATCCAAACAAGAAAAACATGCATTAGACTTTAAGGTATCTAAAGATCGTGTGACGCTTCTTTTGTGTAGTAATTCATCCGGAGATTTTATGACAAAACCCTTCCTCGTTTATAGATCTCTAAATCCCCGTGCACTCAAATTCATAAATAGAAACACTTTATTGGAAAGCAAATTAAAAAGTTTGGGTAACTCGAGATTTATTCAGAGAATGGTTTTTAAACTATTTTGTGCCAGAAGTAGAAAACTATTTAAAAAAGAAGAATTTGGACTTCTAGGTACTGTTACTATTAGAGGTCCCCAACAAGATATAAATCATCCCCACGTCCAAATCGGTTTTCTACCACCGAACACTACTTCTTTGCTCCAGCCATTAGATTTAGATTTAGATTTAGATATAAGGGTGATGTTGCACCGCGACCGTGGGTCTATTGTGCCCCCTTACATGAGGTGTAAGCTGCTGGGTTTTGCCCGCAGTCACAGCTCCCCATCCAGCCTGAGGGCTTTAATAAACTGTAACAGATGTGATGGTTTCAAAGAGGGTATTTCTTCCTCGTCTATAACGCCTTTGCCAAGATAGTTGGCGCGAATTTCTTCAATTTCTGTGCAGTTGGATATCAGGTGTTCCGGACTTTCATCTGCCGCCCCGCAGAACCTGCAGTCGCTATTCTGTTTCAGACCTATTCTCTTCATGTGCTCCCCGAGGTGACAATGCCCTGTAAGGAAACCTGTGAGAATGCGTAATCTGTTCCTGTTTAGTTCTAGCATGGTTTTTGCTCTCTGCTTGTTGAAATTTCCAAGGAATACCTTGGAATGTCTCAGACCAGGAAGATTGTGCCAGAGGAAGCTCTGACGTCCTCTTCCCTGTCTTTAAGTTCTTACTTATAGGTGCTCATCCCTATTCCACAGAATGGTTCCGGTCCCACAAACGATGTTGTGGCGGCCTCCTTTGCTAATAGATTAGCTTTCTCATTGCCACTGATTCCATTGTGTCCTGGTACCCAGCACAATGCAACTTTGTTTTCTTTGCCCAGGTTGTTTAGTTTATCCCGGCATTCCCAAACTAACTTGGAGCTGATGGTGTTAGAACTCAGCGCCAATAAGGCTGCCTGACTGTCGGAGAAGATTGCAATATTCTCCTTCCGATAGTTCCTGTCAAGATTCACCTGAGCACATCTTCCAATCGCATTAATCTCTGCCTGGAAGACACTGGGGTGTATTCCCATCGGCTCTGAGTATTTGGTTCCTGGCCCGAATACCCCTACACCTGTTCCTTTTTCAGCTTTGGACCCATCCGTGTACCATTTGATGGTGTTTGCTTTTAGAGAGTAGGTGGAGGATTCTCCTTCCCACTCTCTCTTGTTGCTCAACTTCGTTGAAAAGTTCTGCTCCAGCCATTGGATCAAGGTATTATTTATACCCTTAAAAATACTACAACAGAATATCATTGTAATATAAGCTTGGAAACAACTTTCAATTAAGCACTGTATCGACATGATATCCTTGTCGTTGAAGGAACTAAAACCATCAGCGCTAAATGCATGCTGGAAAAAAGATTATCAGTTGAAATAGAAAACACGTTTGAACCGTCAGAAAATGAAATTGATGGCATATTAGAACTTGTTAGATTGATCGGTGGACATCCACGATTTATTAAAGGAGGGGAACCACATTTGCTTTGATCGAGTGGTTGAAGTAAGCTTGTGGTGTGGGATGGTAGAAAAACCAATTTAAAGTTTTTCATTATGATTCACTTCCTTTTTTGTTTTCTACGAGCAAAAGTACTGTACGACTTTTTGCACATGATTGGGACGAGTGAGTGCATGTGTACCTACTCTCCAATGTGCTATTTTGAAAAACAATCCAAATTTATTAAATTTCTGACTCTCTACAAATTTTTCTGTAAATGATGAAATGTCTGATTTTAAATTCTATCGAGCCACCCAATCGAGGCGGCGATTCCCATAAGGTTTGCTACATGCAGGTTCTGTTCTTGCAAAATTGAGCCACTTACTGGGATGTTAGTACTTCTGCCCTGAATGTCTACAGCCGAATACAATCTGCTCCTCAATTATAAAGGGTGTAATGTTCAAGGTATCAGTTTCTACGATCAAAACAGTACAGTCATACATGCTTATTAAGCGACTTATTTTTGTATAATTAAAACTGAAAATCAGTTTCAATACAAAAATAATTGTTTTTTAACTTGCACCTAATTCCCATCTTTACATTGCTAGTTTAACATTAATTTATGAGTACCTAAAGGCCGCATTATCTCCTAAATCTAATTTGCGTAATTCTACCCTTTTCATCTTCCAATCGTATCTGTATTAGATCATAACAGAATGGTATCATCACCATTAGAATTATTGTAATGGCAGCATATCAAGATACCCATACATAGTATTGTGAGCTTACTAACAGAGGGCGCCGTCGATATTACGTTACGCAACCACTCATCATTTAACGTATAGGTCCTCTAGACGCCCGCCATAATATCACCTGCATATTCGGCGTACTCGACTCTATAACTATAATAGGATGAATTAAATTCAATTGGCGGTACAGAATACACACACGTACCAATATAATAGGTCCCTCCTCCCTCGTCCCCTTTTCCGAATACTACAAAGCTGTGCTGAGCGCCGTTATACGAGATCATTATGCAAATGTTATGATTTTAGTGATGGATGTAAATGAACTATTGTGGTTAATGTGCTTATTGTGGAGCACGTTCCAAAATCAAGCATATTATCGATGTGATAATTTCTGGAGGAACGGGGATAATTGTATAAAAATTATCTATATCTATCGTATCTTAATCGAATCTCCGCCAGAACTTCACTACATTACACTACACATTGGGATTCTGCGATGTGCACGCGTGCAAAGTAGACGTGTGTTGCGCTGCTGCAGTTTAAATTCAATTACCATATCGAAGATAGTCATCATTTCTCATATTTAGAAAAAAGAAACACACTGTGCGATACAAGTTATCAACGATGCCATCAAACGAAAGAACTACACGATCGAGTGCGGAAGAAGAAAGTATGGTACAAAAAATAATCGAAAACCTTTTGTCAAGTGATACATTTATAAATAAAGTAATGGATGTCATAGCAACAAAGATCGATAAGCATCTAGAAAACCGTTTTAAACAATACGAAGAAAAGATATCCAAATTAGAGGATAAATTAAATAGTGTTAATGATAAATTGGAACAATTGGAGCAGTACTCGCGTCTGGACAATGTTCGATTATTTGGTTTACCGGAGAAGTCGGGTGAAAATCTTACCAAAGAAGTTATTTCGGCGTTAAGTACAAAACTCCAAATGGAAATAAAGACAGAAGATGTTTCGGTATGTCATCGACTAAACGCTAAAGAAAACAAGACACGTCCGGTAATTATTAGATTTGCCAGGAGATCTGTCAAAAATCAAGTTTATCAATCAAAATCAAAACTTAAAGGTACGAAACTTGTGCTCCGGGAGGATCTTACAAAACAGCGATCACTTGTGGTGAGAGATCTAATTAAAAGATTTTCTAATAAAGATGTGTTCACTAATAGTGGTAATATTTTTCTAAAATTCAATAGTAAAATTCACAAATTTAATAATTTAGGTGACTTTAGAAATTTTAGTAAAAGTTATAAATTGTAGTAGTGTACATTCAGTTTTTTCTTGGAATTTATTATTATTGAAATTATCCATCCGTTGGGGATATAACTTGTATTTCTGTTGCGTGGTTTTTGTAATATCTGTTTTTCGCCGTCGCACGGGCCCGCGTTTTTTCTCTTTTTTCCTTTTCTTCCTCTTTTTAGTATGTTCTCCGAACTGTATTATATTTACAATAAAATTGTATTTTATGTGAAAATAATTTTATAAATAATATTTTTAATGTCTCTTGTTAAATATATTTGTATGTAACAAATGAACTCTAATCTGTTAAAAATTGCCTATTTGAACATTAGATCATTGATAAATAAGATTCTAGATGTCGAACACCTGCTCAAAAATGAAAAGATCGACATTCTGTGTCTCTCCGAGACTTGGTTGAACAATACAATAGATGACGTATCCATATCTATTCCAAATTATAACTTTATCAGAGTGGATAGGTATACGCGGGGCGGGGGGGTAGGTATTTTTATTAGATCATCCCTTACGTACTCTCTCATTGATTTGGGACTTAATATTGAGCAGCTCTGGCTGTCCGTGCGTAACGTAAATTTCCCTTTTGTTGTTGGAGTAGCCTACAAACCACCACATTTAAACCACAAAGTATTTTTGGATGAATTAGAAAATTCAGTCACTCACTGCCTGCAATGCTCTGGTAGGGATCATATTATTTTCGGTGGCGATTTCAATATTAATTTATTACAGTTAGATCATTCCGCCACAAAGTATTTTTACGACATTTTGGAGGGTTTTGGCGGTGACCAACTAATAAAGTCTCCGACTAGACTGTCCTTTCACTCGCACACTCTACTAGATGTAATTGTCACTTTAAATGCAGAAATTATTTCCGACTCTGGAGTAGTAGGCAACACCTTATCTGATCATGACCTTACCTTTTGTGTTTTACACAGTGAACCCATTACAGCAGAGCCGCTTTTTACAGTAATGAGGAATTTTAAGAATCTCAACTCAGATTTGTTTAACGACGATTTAAGTAAAATCAACTTTCAAAGTATTCATAGTATGAATTCGGTTGATGATAAATTGGAATGGTTTAATAATGCTCTTTTATCTCTATTTGATTTTCACGCCCCTTTAAAAAAATATAGACTTACAAAACCGTACACGCCTTGGGTTACAGACGTCATTAAGATTATGATGAAACATCGGGAACGGGCTAGACGCAGATTTCAAAGAACAAAAAATCCACAACATTGGTCATATTACAAAGCTCTTCGGAATCTCACAACAGTATCCCTCCGAAATGAAAAGAGGGCCTTTTTTAAAAGTTTGGAACAGTCAAAAGATGTGGAAGAATATTAGTACATTCGGTATGGGCAAATGTAAAAACCCGCCGCTGCCTGTAGATTTTAATGACGTTAATAACATTAATACTTACTTTGTTACGTCTGCTCAATCACTGGCGGGTCCTAGAGACGCCTCGCCGTGTGCTGATGTTCTGTTGGATGACTCCTTTGAATTTCAGCCCGTGGATATAACTACGATATCCAAAATCATTTATTCACTTAAATCGAATGCCGTTGGATTTGACGGAATTACAGCTAACATGTTAAAAATGAGTTGCCCCGTTATACTACCTTATCCAACTCATATTGTTAATTCTTGCATTATTGATCAACGGGTGCCTAAGGGCTGGAAGGTGGCCGTAGTGCATCCCCTTCCTAAAGTGAAAGAAGTCAAAGAATTTAAAGACTTGAGACCCGTTAGTGTGTTGCCTACACTGTCCAAAATCCTTGAAAGGGTATTGCAGTCTCAGCTATCACAATATATAGAAGCACACAATATCATTCCATCCATTCAGTCTGGCTTTCGAGCTGGCTACAGCTGTACTACCGCCCTTGCTGCTCTCAGCGATGATATCATTACCGCAACTGATGAGAATTTAATTACGATCCTTGTGTCTCTCGATTTTAGCAAGGCCTTCGACACAGTTAATCATGAACTCCTGTTAGTGATTCTACGCCACTTTGGATTGGGTGCTGAGTCTATCTCTCTATTAAAAAATTACTTTTGTAATCGATATCAGCGTGTGAAGATTTCAGAAAGAATTTCCGATAGTCTTCCCATAACTTCGGGTGTTGTGCAGGGATCGATCCTCGGTCCACTTTTTTATTGCATTTATACAGCATCATTTTCTAGCAAGATAAAACATTGTAAAATGCTCGTATATGCGGACGATACGCAGCTGTATCACTCATTCCCAGCTCAAAATCACGTTATATCCTTAAAACAGCTGAATGAAGACCTCCGTGCATTACATATTGTTTCACAAGAACACTCGTTACATTTAAATCCAATGAAATCGGCTGCTATACTTTTCGGTAAGAAGCATATTTGTCAACATCTAACCAACGTTTTGAAAGTTATTATAGATAATCAGGAGTTACCAATTGTAAATAAATGTAAAATTTTAGGATTAACTATGGACAACTCATTTCGGTACTCTCATCAAATAAATAATTATATAAAAACGGCGTATTTCCACTTAAAAAGAATCTATCCACATAGGCATTATTTATCTCTAAATTTGAAGAAGCAACTGTGTGAAAATCTAGTTTTGTCCCTATTTAGTTACTGTATCCCCGTGTACCATCCCGCTATTACTATGGAAACCTCAGACCGAATACAAAAACTACAAAATTCTTGTCTAAGACTTATGTATGGAATACGAAGAAATGAAAGAATATCTCATAAATTAACCGAAGCTAGATGGTTGTCGATGTATAACCGGCGACATCTACAATCGTTGATTTTCTATCATAAGATCATAAAAGCGGAGCATCCACAGTATTTGTACGAGAGAGTGCGTTATAGATTTCAGATTCACGATCGTAATATTCGATTTAATTCCCTCTTACACCCCCCGCAACACAGACTATTACTTTTCGAAAGAAGTTTCACGTACCACCTTTATAAATCATACAATGGGATTCCGCCAGGTTTCTCGGAGTTGAATGTCGGCACATTTAAGCGGAGATTGTTTGAGTTGGTGTTTGAGCAGCAATCTATGGGAGTAATACGCTAGGGTTTGCTGTGCTCGGCGCATCGCAGATTTATATTCATTTATATTTATATTGTACAATTACTTACTGTATTTTTTTTTCTCTCTATGGTTTCATTATTCTTTTTTTGCTTATACTTTTTATATGGTTTGTAGACCTGTAGAGATAGGAAAGATAATGTTTGTTATGCAAGGTTAGATGGTAGAGCAGGGTAAGACTTTGTCCTGGTAAAACAGAATCTCGCCTTGGGGTTACCATTTTGATTTGTTTTGATTTTGTTTTTCTCTCCTTTCACTTCTATTTTATATAATGTAAGATTCTTTAGTTACTGTACTAAGCATACTCGCTGTATAATCCTAATTTGAATGGTAATAAAGACATATTATTATTATTATTATTATTATTATTATTAAACGAAATTATATTGTAGACGTGTTGGAGATGGAAGGTGAGGGGGAGGTCGACTCATAATTCTATTACGCGAGATGCTTCTATCGTATTAAACGTAAGTTAAATGTACCGTTAAACCGTCCTCCCCCGTTTTCATTTTTGGACTTTACACTATATATAACGTTTATAACCCGCGTAATAATATGGAGTCGGTCCCACCGTAAGATTAAGAAATTCTACGAGATGTGACTGATGAACTATTTCATGGATCGTAAACTTTTACTTCCTGTAAATCTTTAATATAGTACGTCTTTCTCGCGGTTTAACTACGGAGATAATGACGTCGCGTAGAAGGATAAAAAAAGAATGAGTATCATCGACGAGGACTATTTAAAAGATGTGGAAGGGTAGCATATGTCGTTTGTGATATATTAAATTAACTCCAATCAACGACAAACGCAAAGGAATCCGGAAAACCTATAATCTTTGAACAAACCTACACAACGATATAAACTCTAATTATGGAGGAACAAGTACCGTTAGGGGAGTTTAAAGATTAAAAACATAGGTGTTAGTATAGATGTCAATTTTGTAGTGAATTTTGGTTAGACTAAAATAAATTAGTAAAGACCCGGACGTTACCGACTCGCGAGTCGGAAAGTGGCCCGTCACGAACCGCCCATAGTAGCACCCTGGAACCGTCCTCTTGGACTTAACTTCGGGGTGCGGGCTGTCTTTTCTTCGTTCCTTTACCCTACGTCTCCCGTCCCCCGATTTAGCACGGGGATTAGGAGTTCGGGTAAACTACCTGTGAGACGCTTGCCTCTCACGTTCTTCCTTTTCCTTATTTTTCATTATGTGCCTGAACATGTCATGTATTGTGGCCCATTTTTGCTCCGAGGACAGCATTTCCCTTATCAGGTTCTCGGGTGTTAAGTGGACTCCGAGTTCTCGAAAAACTTCCCAACGTACAGGATTCCATCTGTCACACCAGAACGCCGTGTGCACCGGCGTGTCCTCCTCTCCACAGTATATACAGGCAGCCTCGTTGTCCATCCGGAATCTAAGGGCGTAGGCCCTGAAGACACCGTATCCTGTAAGCACCTGCGTCAGGAAATAATCTACTCTGCGGAAAGTGCAGTCCAACCATGGCTTAATGGTGGGTGTTGGTCCACTGCCTGTTGGTCCACTGGGCTTTGGAAATGTTGTGATCCCATCTGTGCTGCCATCTTTCGACGGTGATGGTTCTTGTCGCCGCTCTGCAGTCAACTCCGTTATCAAAAGAATACTTCCTTTCCTGTGCCAATATATCAATTGGTGGGATCGCCGCTGTAGATGTCGTCCGGAAAGCCGACACCACGCGGAGTAGTGCCTTCCTTTGGACTCTCTCCGTGATGTTGCAGTAAACTTTCTTGTTGAGAACGCTGTGCCACACCGGTGCGCCATCTAATATGCAATTCTACGTTTACCGCTGCTGGGACCGCCGATGTTGGGCATCACCCGGGCCAACATGGTCGCACGTTCTTCCGCCCTTCTTGTAGCATATTGCACTGCGGCTTGTAGGAGCTAGTACCAGTTCCACCATTTGTCACCTCAAAAAAGATGTAGGCATGGTCTGTCAAGTTTTCATCATTTCATTGCTTTTTGTTAGTAGGCGTGTGTCATTCAACAAACATGAATCTGTCAGTAGGTTTATAAATAGTGACAATAGTTTGAGTTGATTATTTGATTGTTAGCTTCACCTTACAATTATAAATTTGCGATGTCATGTAAATGGCAAATGCGAATGATAGCTTATTATGACAGTACCTGGAAGGTGTTAAGTTATAATAGACAGTTATAGATTAAAAAGATGTTTTCTAGAACTCTGCTTCTACGTGGTAACCCGATTTCAGAAAGTCACACAAGTCACAACCAGGAATGTTCTTGCCCAGCAGGTGTTGAAGTCGAAGCTGATTCATCCTGACGATCTGATCAAGTTTGATCAACTGATTGAACTCGAAGCTGCTTTCCTGCTTCCCATCTTCTTACCTAAGTCTGCCATTTTACCAACCAACCAACTAGCTAGATAGGAAGATAGCTGATGTTAATAAAAATAAATTTTAACTTGCACGAGACGACCAAAATTGCTAACCATAATCGGAAATTAGGACTTTACAAACGAAAATATCTCGTTTGTCAAGTAACAACCAGGAATGTTCTTGCCCAGCTGCAACGGTTAATATCCGCATGCTCACACCCCCTTTCACATAGTGGTGGAGGGAGTGGACTCTTTGCAGCACTGCACAGACTAGCCTCCGTACTAGAGAGCTTAGACATCTCAAACAGAACTCTTCTCACCCTCGAAGTGACCCTCGAACGATCACATGGTTAGGAAATACAGCTTCGAAAAGAACTTTCTTACGAAGCTAAGTAACAAGAGAGAAATTATGAGAGAATCCACCACCTATTCCTTAAAAAAAAACACGATCAAATGGTATGTGGATGGTTCTAAAACCGACAAAGGAACATGTGCAGGGGTATTCGGACCAGAAACTCAAACTCCGAGTCAAGCGGAGATCAACGAAGAAGAAACACCTTCTCTGACACCATTACAGTTATTGCAGTTCATTAAAGATGTTAGGTTGGCAAATCCCGGCAGAGCTTACTGTTTATGCAAGGGAGGGTACAATAGATAGAACAGATCGCAGTGCAATATCACCCTCAACTAAATCTAAATTTAAACCTAATATAGACGGACCAACCTACAGAGAAATTGAATCATGGACGTCCGTTTCCTACTGCTGTCAAAATTCTTTGCCCTTTCTTGTAGCCCTCAAGCCTGCCTTTATATTTGACAGGGTCATCGATTACAAAGTTGAAAAAACTTCCTCCAAAATGCATCTTGTTTATTGAACGTGACAGTTCCCAACTCATTTTTTTAAGCAGTGTTTTAAAAATTACAGCTGCTGGTTTTCAAGTTTCCTCGTTCTTCAGTGGAATAAATTGACATTTGACCTATTTTTTTTGTAAATGAAATGTCAATTTCTTCCAATCTTACTACAGCACGAGGCCACTCTTACCAAAAACAAATACTCTTGAAAGGGTGACCACCCCCTCTGGAAGCCATGAACCTTGACAGGCCTCCCTTACTTGTCAAGATCACCCATATTTCCACCACCACAGAATCCACCTAGAATTCCACATCAACAAACAACAAGCGATGCCATCACGATCATTGATCATACCTTTGTTTTGATTTTTATGTTTTCATTGTTTGTCCTAATTAATTTTAACTTTTCTTACCCTTCACACTAATGATGGCTAAACATTTTCCATTACACTCCATTGTACACCACAACGGGGAAGGTCCAGCACATTCATATTTCCTAGAAATTGTCAGGCTGTTCACTTGTTTTTTTGGTTTCTGCTACCAAAGTTTGGCGTCTACTAAGACCCGGATTAAATTGGCAGATGTGGTAAGTTATGTTGTATGAAAAAGAAAAAGAAACGATAGCTTGTGTGACAGTGCCACATAACCATCTCTAACATCCAGAGCAACAAATCCAATCAGGGTCTTTATAAAAACGCTATCTTTTCTTAATTTTTTGTTTAATATCGATTAATGATCGTGCTGGTGTTGAAGTCGAAGCTGATTCATCCTGACGATCTGATCAAGTTTGATCAACTGATTGAACTCGAAGCTGCTTTCCTGCTTCCCATCTTCTTACCTAAGTCTGCCATTTTACCAACCAACCAACTAGCTAGGTAGGAAGATAGCTGATGTTAATAAAAATAAATTTTAGCTTGCACAAGACGACCAAAATTGCTAACCACAATCGGAAATTAGGAATAGAGGAGAAATCAGTTACAAAAATGTCCTTCGACATAATTAGTTTTTTGTCACTATGACGAAACATCCTGTATATATAATAACTTCAAGATGAATAAGTGGTGTAAAGCTCGCGTATATAAGCCGATATAGAGAGAGGATGGTTCTCGCACATCGCATCACGCAGCGAATATAATACAGTTGTCAGAGACAAAGAAACAAACTCGTTTATTCACTGTCAGATATCCATAAATACACATCAGGACGTGACTGAAGTTTGTCGTTTTTATAATAAAACTCTGCCCGGTTTTCCCTTTTTTTTCCCTCCTCCTCCACCACCTCCGGCTTTTCCTGGACCAACACATCCTCTCCTTAAGGATATGTGTGTGCGCGGGGGGGGAGGAGGATGTGGATCGGCGTTACTGTGACGAAAGAAGAAAGCTGCCTCGGTCGCAGTAATGATCATAGTTCCAACCGCCACGCAGATAAATGGTGGTATCCGGCTGCGTGGCAGTTCTCTACGCTCGGGTTTGTATATTTCATGAGAAGACGATTTATCCGCAAACTAAACTCGTGAAATATTTAAAGTAGTTTTTATACAGCCGTTTTAACTTACGACGACAACAGCAACGGTAAAAGTTCTTAGTCGTGTGTATACATCATCTTTCAGTTGTAAATGATGAGACCACCGTACGAGGAATACATCAGGAATGGTTTTTTTTTATTTTCATATATTTTCGCGTGAAAATTAATCTTTTTATCGTTTTTTTTTTGGCCCCCGTTTTTCATACACCCCGTCGATTTGATTAAGTTGTGCGAAGCCTGCATGGGGTTGATTGGCCTCCTAGAAGGGGGTAAAATAATATTGCTCTGCGCTTAATTAAATTCTTCCTTGAGTCATAATTTTGTACACCGTACCTTTTGCTGGGATATCGTTCCTTTGAATCAAAGCGATTTAATATCGCAGATCTTATTATTAATTACTGTGTAGGATGCTGTTTCGATTAATACTAAATTAAACAAAAAAAAAATTGTTATCAAGTTGTAAACTCAATAATTACATCTACGTTTTAGTTATTAATAACAGTCGCAATTATGTAGATGAACAATAATTTAATTTTTAATCGGCAAGACCTCCTGTTTAGATGAAGTTTAATCGGTTTTTCTTCACTGGATCTCTTGGTGCAGAAGTAGAACAGTAAACACTTTAACCCACTAAACACCAAACCCCACAAACACCGACGCGTTTCAACAGCAATGCTATCATTATCAAGGCGATAATAAAACTAAATTAAAATAAAATCTACAAAAATAGGTAACCTAAATGTTATGCACGCTCAATCCGATACGCATCATTAATTCCCGATTAACGAAAACAATGACGAATGCGGGATAGGTCCGTTGACACAGTTCATTACACATGACTTATTTTTATATATTTCTAAACTTTCGAAAACATTTAGAAACTTACAATTGAAAGTTTAAAAATACAGTAGAACTTCAGTTATCCGGATTAATTGGAACCGGACCCGATCCGGGTAATCAAAGATCCGAATAATTGGATTTTTCTGGGGGAAAAAAACAAAACCCGGTATTAGGGTATTTATTATGAAAAAAACAACATCAATTACAATGTTTACATTACGTAACATTGGTAAACAATACTAAAAAAACAGTAAAATAGCTTATTTTTTAAACATATCCAAGTCCCGCATCCGTTTGACGGTGAGTAGTTGCAGGTGGTCACACTCTTGTTGCCGCTCCATCCATTTAAGCGCGGTGTCTAGTCCTGCGAATGCTTCACTCGCAGTCGACCCCTCGTCTGGGTCAAGAGTGAAGTCATTGTCTTCTGGTTCCTCAGTTCCTGCTGTCACAACACTTTAGACGAGTTCATCATCATCGAGAAGCTGGAATCCGGGATCTGTCGTATCACATAACATCCACTCTCCTACATCTTCGGCACTGCACTCGGAACATCCGCGAATGTTTATGATGATATCTCTGATTTCTTCAACCGTAACTTAACCATTTTCCTCACCTCACTCATCCTCTTCTTTTTGGCGCTGTTTTTTTTTCCTTCTCTTTCTGTAGCTCCTCCTTAGTTGAAATTACTTTCAATTTGTTTCAAGCCTTCCTCAATGTTGTCGCCTTAACCATATTCCACGCTTTCGCCACCATGTACGAGCAATTAATTAATTTTTTTATGATGAGCCACAATCCCTTCTTCATTTTCATTTTCTATCAACAGTTTTCTAATTAATTGCTTCCTGTAATGGCGCTTCATGGTTTCGACAACCGACTGGTCCATAGGCTGCAACAAACTCGTTACATTTGTTGGCAAAAACATTGCTCGAAATCGTCCATCTCTCATCTCTCTCTACTCTGCAGCTGCACTACCCCATCCTTGGTGGCCACACTCAGGGAAACGGGCGTGGCGAGAGAATTTGGCGAAGATAGTAGGGGAGGATAAAGGTCGGTTCGCCGAGGAGTAGTCCGCCCGCTGGTTGTCTAGTTGGGGAAACCTTTGGTTTCATCCTAAAACAACTCGGTGATTCTGGGACCCTACGGTTTCACTGTAGCTGCCGCGGATACTTGATCGCCGGAGGGGCGAAAGAGTTGGCGTGGTTGGCATTTTGGAGTAGGGCTTCGGCCCGGCCGTCCCCGTAGTTCAGGCTTAATTCACGGGCGGGCTGGTTGTACCTCACGGCCAGATTCCGTTTCCCACGCTTGGCCGATAGTAGCCATCCGCAAGGAGGCCTAGGCCCCGTGGGGTTAGATGTGAGGTAGGAGTCCGCTAAAGCGTCTCCAGCGGTGACCCGTCTAACGCTGACAAGGAAACTTGTCTAACATGGGTAGCACGGGGGAGAGGAGCCCTCCGGCTCGCCGGTCCTCTCCGAGAGGTGTCGGTCTCGTGCGGGCGGTGAGGTAGTGGGTGACAGTTTCGAGGTACATAACTTGTTATGTGCGGTGTGGCACCCGAAAATGCAGGATATGGGCTAGCGCCTAGGTGCCTGCGGCAGACCATCAATGCCATTTTCAATCTGAATCTCTCATCTCTCTGTAGCAGGTTTTCAGTGGGGTGGGTGGGTGCATTATCTAGAAGTAACAGCACCTTGCTGCCTTCTTTTCCTAATGCCTTTTGATGGTTTTTAACTTCAGGTATGAACACTTCATCCAACCACTCCGTAAATGAAGCAGCCGTCATCCAAGCCTTCGTTTGATTTTTGTAGATAACGGGAAGTGTTTTAACATTTTTGAATGCCCTGGAATTCTTTGATTTTCCTATCATGAGTAGAGGTAATCTTTGCTAACTTTATGACCAGGAGCACTTGATTCTCTTTTGGAAGCAATCTTAAAAGTTTCAATGAAGTTTTCAGCAGCTTTAGTGCCTGCTGAAAGCTTCTCTCTCCATCCAACTCCAACTCCCGGATTCTGTGTCTAGCAATTTCATAGCCACCCATTACTCGCTTTGAATGAACCCACACTGTTCATTTTCTCGGCAAAAAGCATGGCTTTTTCACAAATAATCGGGCCTGAAAGAGGGTTCTCTAATGTTCGCTGCTGCAAGAACCACTTAAACATTGCTTCTTCTAGTTCTTTATTCTCTGCTGTTTTCATAGTCTTGCTCGATAAATTTCCATCGTCATTCTCGAGGACGGATGCAAAGTTTACAATAGAAGATTTATTTTTTTTAATGTTACACCTTTGTCCAACTGTTCGATAATTTTAATTTTATCGGCCAACTATAATACAACACGTTTCCTGTTGGAACTCATCGTAGTACAGTACAACGTGACCGTGCGTGGCCGACTGACTATTAATAGACTGTAGTGAGTGACAGTGCAAGTGGGAGGCAGAGTGAGTAATAACCCGATCTTTTTTATTTTTCTCAATCTGATCCGGATAACTGGAGTCCGGATAATTGGAGTTCTACTGTATATAAAAATAAGTCATGTGTAATGAACTGTGACAATGGACCTATACCGCATTCATCATTGTTTTCGTTAATCGGAAATTAATGATGCGTATCGGTTTGACCGTGCATAACATTTAGGTTACCTGTTTTTGTAGATTTTATTTTAATTTAGTTTTATTATCGCCTTGATAATGACAGCATTGCTGTTGAAACACGTCGGTGTTTTTAGTTAAAACTTTTTTGGTGTTTAGTGGGTTAAAGTGTTTAGTGTTTTAATCGGTATAATGAGATATTTAGAATGGCAACATAATAATAAAGGATGTTCCATTAAAAAAATGATCCAATTTTGATATGTTGTAGTTTTTTTGAGCCATCCTGTATAAAACGTGCTCCTTATCGCCTTTTAGCGTTTAGACACAAGAAACTGAGGGAATAGTGGTGACTCACCCTCTATATCTTGTAGTATGGTACTGTTGGGCAATAAAGATTGTATTATTCTGGGATAGATTATTTGAATTAGCTTCAACAAAAACAGCATCCAATACTTCACAATCACGTCCGATCTAATTTCAAATCGATCAAATCACAGATCGAATCCAAATTACAAAATTTCCCCTAAGTCGGTTGAATGACTTGGATAAGAAAACCTCAAATTCCCTAACTCATTCGGATTTTCCTAATTATTTCAAAATTTGTCTGGTATTATTTTTTATACATATTATCCTTACGTTTTTCCTAAATTTTTTCATCGCTTTTTTTTTTAGATTAATCTTATATTCGTGGGCAAGATTTTCGAGCATTTCTCTTCAATTTTTTTTACATTTTTTTGCTTACATTCCTTATAGTTCTTACATTGCTTTCATTTCATTTATTCCTTTAGTTCTTTTAAATTCCTCGAAATCCTTCAAATTAAATTCCTTCAATTTCAACATTTAAAAGTATTTTTTCGGAGATAGTACCAACTTCTTCACTACACACGTATGCAGTTAAATTTTTGTCCCCTCTAATTTCCCTAAAATGGCCAAAATCTAAAATTTTGCAATTTTTTGACTCGTCTGGTTTTGTTGCAGTATCTTCCGTAGATATTTGTCAAATTGAATAGAGGAAAGATTCCAAGGATGAAGTCCACAGGCCTAAAGCCATTAATAATTAAAAATATAATTAATAATAATGAAAGTTGACGTTTTCCGTAACAAAACCCTCGTTTTGTGCTAGTTTTATTTTACACGCATTTGAAGTTGGTGATTTTGGAAGGCTGTCTAACAAGAAAAAGTCATTATAAAATTGATAAAATAATGCTTATTTATTTTTATTATCCTGGAAAATTGTGGTATCTTCTATTCTTCTAGATTGTCCTAGAAAAAACGATGTTTTTACTTTATTTGAGGCTAAAAAAATCAAGTTTTGATGATGATCAGTTGTTAGACAGCCTTCCAAAATCACCAACTTCAAATGAGTGGAAAAAAAAACTAGCACTAACCTAAAAAAAAAAAGCCTAGAGGGTTTTGTTATGGAAAACGTCATAACTTTCATTTGCTTTTGGTTTCATCCCATTCCGATTCGGAAAGTTCGATTTTGTATCACTATCTAATTATCTCTGGGCGTAAAGTTATAGAAATCACACAGTTCAATAATGGGGCAAATGCTTTTTTTATAAGTTATTCTGTAGGCTGAGTGTCCCTCCATTCAAGTATGCCTTTTCTTCAGGTATTCTTCAGTGGTTTAAACGTCGAAACGTTCGCAGGTTGAAGCATTCGGATATAATGCGATAAGAATAATTTCTAGTTAGGTACAAAGACTGCTCAGTTTACGATCTAAATGTGTGAAACTCTCCATCTCATCTCCATTGAAAATACGTTTGGGGGAATGGGGAGAATAGTATCAAAACATATTCCTTTTAGGTAACAACTATTTAATTTCTTGAAACCATTTTCTGATCTCTGATTCACTTATCCTGGAATATGCTCATTTTATAGCTTTAGATTTTCTTTCAGTCAATTCAAGATGTCTCTTAAGAAATGCTTTATACCAACCATCATCACGGTAATTATTGGTAATTGGCATTATCATCAAGGAATTGCTTAATTGAGGTTTGGACCTCTTCTTTACGACGAGGAAATCTATTATTCATTCTGGCAAGTCGGTGGTGGTATCGAGAATTGGAGGTGGTCCATTGGAGATCTTAACAAACTTACTGGAAGATCGAAATTGAAGTGTGGACCTTGCTTTATTGGTATATTTTCGGCAAACTGTTCTAATTGGAACCCCCTCTTTCGACCTCTTCGACAGCTTTTGAAAAATCACATTCTTAACCTTAACCAACACAAAAATAGAACTATTGACGATCTCAGTGTTGTCACTGTGTCCACTGGACATTCTTATGAATTGGTGACCAATCAGTGTGCCAGGGGCCAACGACTGCCCCGTTTACCCTAATTTATATCGAGTTAGACCGTATCGAAACACAATCCATATCCAGTATTGACGAAAAAACAAAACTTTCGAACTCTCGAGTTCTGTATTTGTTCCTCATCTAATTACGTATGCAAATTAAAAAAAAAATCGTCCACACCATACCACACGTTGAAAATGATGTACAACATGTGTATATGCATGCATATACGGATATATTTGTAGAGATATAAGCAAAGTAATTTAAACTCTGTCGTATATATAGAGTGACAGCTAAATTTCCTCTCGTATCCCCGGAATGATGCCGGCACAACCCGATAAAATAAATTCGAACGAAGCTGTTTCGAATATGGAGACACAATCGTATTGTACGTAGTTAGAGCTGCAACGCCCAAGAAAAAAAAATATTATTTGAATTAATTACAGTTTTATCCAACCTATACAGGAATAAATTGAAATACTAGACGGTGGAGACATTTTGCAATCAACAGTCCCCAGCTAATCAACTCAAAGGACCATATATAGCATCTTTATTTCCGGGTAGGTGTGCATCTAATTTGCACTGTACAATACAGGTTAGCGAAAACGTAGAAAGAGAGAGATATATATATATAGATGTGAAGGAAGGGTATCAGGAGTACCAATATACGAGAGAACGTTTCATTAAAAAGGGTCCCATCGAATATCTGTGTGCGGACAGTGGTCGTCTCTCTTTCTCATCCGTACACACAGATCGTAACAGAATTCTAATTTTACTTTGAGAGAGGCTAATTGTCGAGCCGATGGCCAATTTAGAATTTTAATACTGGGGGGAGAACGAAGGTGCATGGTATTGATGGAGTAATTTTTCGAAATAAATGTCACCGTTATTGCTTGCAAGGGTTAGCCTCTTTGATTAATCTTTTTTTAAATTTTTTTAATCACCCTATATTTTACATACGTATAAATGAAAAAAGAGAGAGAGAGAAGATTTAGATACTGTTTCCTATTAAAGAAAAAGGGGGGGCAGGGGATGGAAGGTAATTCCTCTACACGAGAGTTTTCGAAAAAAAAAAAGTAATAATAAAGGCAGAAGGGGTCGTAGATCCAATTATGTGCACAAATTAAACGTCAGAGGCATACCCAAGCGCTGACGCGTCACGTACTGCACTGAAATGTTAATACGTTTGCATATATCGACCTCAAGCGCAGCAGTTTAACCCCAGCGTACAAGACCTTCTGATTGTTGTTTTGATTGATTACTGTTGCCTAAATTTCGAGCCCGGTTATATATGTAGATGTACGAGGCGTTTGGGGTTCGAGGCGATGATTAGTTTAAAAAAATAATAATAAAGTAACTAAATTTTTTTATTTTTTCGTTCTTATTAAAATTGGGGGAAGGGAAGAGGAAGGAGACAATCAATTACCGTAAATCGGGGCTTGTAAATGACAGTTATTGTTACCTATTTTGACAGCTGTCAAATTATAAATTTAAATGTCAACATTTATTTTTTGTTATAATTTTTTCTTATTATTTTGACAGTTGTGATAGTTAAATTATTTCTGACACCTGTCAAATTGTCAGAAAAATTATTAGTTTGTTACAGTTTTGACAGCGGTTTCCGTCAAATAAAAACATACAAACAGAATGGTTTTTTTTTCAGATTTTGCGGTTTCAGTAGTTGTACCTGTCACAGTATTTCTCGTAGCTGTTTGTTTGGTGGCTGGAAAAAATTGAAGTATTTCTGACAGCTGTCAAATTGTAAATTTTATAGTTTTAAAATCTGTAGGCAAGAAACAATTGTTTTTATTATTTTTTTCTATTACTCTTGGTCGAGAAAACAGGATTTTTTTATATTATACAATTGTAAATGACAGTTATTGTTACCTATTTTGACAGCTGTCAAATATAAATTTAAATACTTATCAACATTTGTTTTTGTTATAATTTTTTCTTATTATTTTGACAGTTGTGATAGTTAAATTATTTCTGACACCTGTCAAATTGCAAGAAAAATTATTTTAGTAACTGTCACAGTATTTCTCGTAGCTGTTTGTTTGTTGGCTGGAAAAATTGAAGTATTTCTGACAGCTGTCAAATTGTAAATTTTATAGTTTTAAAATTTGTAGGCAAGAAACTATTGTTTTTATTATCTTTTTCTATTACTCTTGGTCGAGAAAACAGGATTGTTTAGATTATAAAATTGTAAATGACAGTTATTGTTACCTATTTTGACAGCTGTCAAATTATAAATTTAAATACTTATCAATATTTGTTTTTGTTATAATTTTTCTTATTATTTTGACAGATCTGATAGTTAAATTATTTCTGACACCTGTCAAATTGTAAGAAAAATTATTTTAGTAACTGTCACAGTATTTCTCGTAGCTGTTTGTTTGTTGGCTGGGAAAAATTGAAGTATTTCTGACAGCTGTCAAATTGTAAATTTTATAGTTTTAAAATCTGTAGGCAAGAAATTATTGTTTTTATTATTTTTTTCTATTACTCTTGGTCGAGAAAACAGGATTTTTTAGATTATAAAATTGTAAATGACAGTTATTGTTACCTATTTTGACAGCTGTCAAATTATAAATTTAAATACTTATCAACATTTGTTTTTGTTATAATTTTTTCTTATTATTTTGACAGCTGTGATAGTTAAATTATTTCTGACACCTGTCAAATTGTCAGAAAAATTATTAGTTTGTTACAGTTTTGACAGCGGTTTCCGTCAAATAAAAACATACAAACAGAATGGTTTTTTTTTCAGATTTTGCGGTTTCAGTAGTTGTACCTGTCACAGTATTTCTCGTAGCTGTTTGTTTGGTGGCTGGAAAAAATTGAAGTATTTCTGACAGCTGTCAAATTGTAAATTTTATAGTTTTAAAATCTGTAGGCAAGAAACAATTGTTTTTATTATTTTTTTCTATTACTCTTGGTCGAGAAAACAGGATTTTTTTATATTATACAATTGTAAATGACAGTTATTGTTACCTATTTTGACAGCTGTCAAATATAAATTTAAATACTTATCAACATTTGTTTTTGTTATAATTTTTTCTTATTATTTTGACAGTTGTGATAGTTAAATTATTTCTGACACCTGTCAAATTGCAAGAAAAATTATTTTAGTAACTGTCACAGTATTTCTCGTAGCTGTTTGTTTGTTGGCTGGAAAAAATTGAAGTATTTCTGACAGCTGTCAAATTGTAAATTTTATAGTTTTAAAATTTGTAGGCAAGAAACTATTGTTTTTATTATCTTTTTCTATTACTCTTGGTCGAGAAAACAGGATTGTTTAGATTATAAAATTGTAAATGACAGTTATTGTTACCTATTTTGACAGCTGTCAAATTATAAATTTAAATACTTATCAATATTTGTTTTTGTTATAATTTTTCTTATTATTTTGACAGATCTGATAGTTAAATTATTTCTGACACCTGTCAAATTGTAAGAAAAATTATTTTAGTAACTGTCACAGTATTTCTCGTAGCTGTTTGTTTGTTGGCTGGGAAAAATTGAAGTATTTCTGACAGCTGTCAAATTGTAAATTTTATAGTTTTAAAATCTGTAGGCAAGAAATTATTGTTTTTATTATTTTTTTCTATTACTCTTGGTCGAGAAAACAGGATTTTTTAGATTATAAAATTGTAAATGACAGTTATTGTTACCTATTTTGACAGCTGTCAAATTATAAATTTAAATACTTATCAACATTTGTTTTTGTTATAATTTTTTCTTATTATTTTGACAGCTGTGATAGTTACACCTGTCAAATTGTCAGAAAAATTATTAGTTTGTTACAGTTTTGACAGCGGTTTCCGTCAAATAAAAACATACAAACAGAATGGTTTTTTTTTCAGATTTTGCGGTTTCAGTAGTTGTACCTGTCACAGTATTTCTCGTAGCTGTTTGTTTGGTGGCTGGAAAAAATTGAAGTATTTCTGACAGCTGTCAAATTGTAAATTTTATAGTTTTAAAATCTGTAGGCAAGAAACAATTGTTTTTATTATTTTTTTCTATTACTCTTGGTCGAGAAAACAGGATTTTTTTATATTATACAATTGTAAATGACAGTTATTGTTACCTATTTTGACAGCTGTCAAATATAAATTTAAATACTTATCAACATTTGTTTTTGTTATAATTTTTCTTATTATTTTGACAGTTGTGATAGTTAAATTATTTCTGACACCTGTCAAATTGCAAGAAAAATTATTTTAGTAACTGTCACAGTATTTCTCGTAGCTGTTTGTTTGTTGGCTGGAAAAAATTGAAGTATTTCTGACAGCTGTCAAATTGTAAATTTTATAGTTTTAAAATTTGTAGGCAAGAAACTATTGTTTTTATTATCTTTTTCTATTACTCTTGGTCGAAAAAACAGGATTGTTTAGATTATAAAATTGTAAATGACAGTTATTGTTACCTATTTTGACAGCTGTCAAATTATAAATTTAAATACTTATCAATATTTGTTTTTGTTATAATTTTTCTTATTATTTTGACAGATCTGATAGTTAAATTATTTCTGACACCTGTCAAATTGTAAGAAAAATTATTTTAGTAGCTGTCACAGTATTTCTCGTAGCTGTTTGTTTGTTGGCTGGGAAAAATTGAAGTATTTCTGACAGCTGTCAAATTATAAATTTAAATACTTATCAATATTTGTTTTTGTTATAATTTTTTCTTATTATTTTGACAGTTGTGATAGTTAAATTATTTCTGACACCTGTCAAATTGTAAGAAAAAATATTTTAGTAACTGTCACAGTATTTCTCGTAGCTGTTTGTTTGTTGGCTGGAAAAAATTGAAGTATTTCTGACAGCTGTCAAATTGTAAATTTTATAGTTTTAAAATTTGTTGGCAAGAAACTATTGTTTTTATTATCTTTTTCTATTACTCTTGGTCGAGAAAACAGGATTGTTTAGATTATAAAATTGTAAATGACAGTTATTGTTACCTATTTTGACAGCTGTCAAATTATAAATTTAAATACTTATCAATATTTGTTTTTGTTATAATTTTTCTTATTATTTTGACAGATCTGATAGTTAAATTATTTCTGACACCTGTCAAATTGTAAGAAAAATTATTTTAGTAACTGTCACAGTATTTCTCGTAGCTGTTTGTTTGTTGGCTGGAAAAAATTGAAGTATTTCTGACAGCTGTCAAATTGTAAATTTTATAGTTTTAAAATCTGTAGGCAAGAAATTATTGTTTTTATTATTTTTTTCTATTACTCTTGGTCGAGAAAACAGGATTTTTTAGATTATAAAATTGTAAATGACAGTTATTGTTACCTATTTTGACAGCTGTCAAATTATAAATTTAAATACTTATCAACATTTGTTTTTGTTATAATTTTTTCTTATTATTTTGACAGCTGTGATAGTTAAATTATTTCTGACACCTGTCAAATTGTCAGAAAAATTATTAGTTTGTTACAGTTTTGACAGCGGTTTCCGTCAAATAAAAACATACAAACAGAATGGTTTTTTTTTTCAGATTTTGCGGTTTCAGTAGTTGTACCTGTCACAGTATTTCTCGTAGCTGTTTGTTTGGTGGCTGGAAAAAATTGAAGTATTTCTGACAGCTGTCAAATTGTAAATTTTATAGTTTTAAAATCTGTAGGCAAGAAACAATTGTTTTTATTATTTTTTTCTATTACTCTTGGTCGAGAAAACAGGATTTTTTTATATTATACAATTGTAAATGACAGTTATTGTTACCTATTTTGACAGCTGTCAAATATAAATTTAAATACTTATCAACATTTGTTTTTGTTATAATTTTTTCTTATTATTTTGACAGTTGTGATAGTTAAATTATTTCTGACACCTGTCAAATTGCAAGAAAAATTATTTTAGTAACTGTCACAGTATTTCTCGTAGCTGTTTGTTTGTTGGCTGGAAAAAATTGAAGTATTTCTGACAGCTGTCAAATTGTAAATTTTATAGTTTTAAAATTTGTAGGCAAGAAACTATTGTTTTTATTATCTTTTTCTATTACTCTTGGTCGAGAAAACAGGATTGTTTAGATTATAAAATTGTAAATGACAGTTATTGTTACCTATTTTGACAGCTGTCAAATTATAAATTTAAATACTTATCAATATTTGTTTTTGTTATAATTTTTCTTATTATTTTGACAGATCTGATAGTTAAATTATTTCTGACACCTGTCAAATTGTAAGAAAAATTATTTTAGTAACTGTCACAGTATTTCTCGTAGCTGTTTGTTTGTTGGCTGGGAAAAATTGAAGTATTTCTGACAGCTGTCAAATTGTAAATTTTATAGTTTTAAAATCTGTAGGCAAGAAATTATTGTTTTTATTATTTTTTTCTATTACTCTTGGTCGAGAAAACAGGATTTTTTAGATTATAAAATTGTAAATGACAGTTATTGTTACCTATTTTGACAGCTGTCAAATTATAAATTTAAATACTTATCAACATTTGTTTTTGTTATAATTTTTTCTTATTATTTTGACAGCTGTGATAGTTACACCTGTCAAATTGTCAGAAAAATTATTAGTTTGTTACAGTTTTGACAGCGGTTTCCGTCAAATAAAAACATACAAACAGAATGGTTTTTTTTTTCAGATTTTGCGGTTTCAGTAGTTGTACCTGTCACAGTATTTCTCGTAGCTGTTTGTTTGGTGGCTGGAAAAAATTGAAGTATTTCTGACAGCTGTCAAATTGTAAATTTTATAGTTTTAAAATCTGTAGGCAAGAAACAATTGTTTTTATTATTTTTTTCTATTACTCTTGGTCGAGAAAACAGGATTTTTTTATATTATACAATTGTAAATGACAGTTATTGTTACCTATTTTGACAGCTGTCAAATATAAATTTAAATACTTATCAACATTTGTTTTTGTTATAATTTTTCTTATTATTTTGACAGTTGTGATAGTTAAATTATTTCTGACACCTGTCAAATTGCAAGAAAAATTATTTTAGTAACTGTCACAGTATTTCTCGTAGCTGTTTGTTTGTTGGCTGGAAAAAATTGAAGTATTTCTGACAGCTGTCAAATTGTAAATTTTATAGTTTTAAAATTTGTAGGCAAGAAACTATTGTTTTTATTATCTTTTTCTATTACTCTTGGTCGAAAAAACAGGATTGTTTAGATTATAAAATTGTAAATGACAGTTATTGTTACCTATTTTGACAGCTGTCAAATTATAAATTTAAATACTTATCAATATTTGTTTTTGTTATAATTTTTCTTATTATTTTGACAGATCTGATAGTTAAATTATTTCTGACACCTGTCAAATTGTAAGAAAAATTATTTTAGTAGCTGTCACAGTATTTCTCGTAGCTGTTTGTTTGTTGGCTGGGAAAAATTGAAGTATTTCTGACAGCTGTCAAATTATAAATTTAAATACTTATCAATATTTGTTTTTGTTATAATTTTTTCTTATTATTTTGACAGTTGTGATAGTTAAATTATTTCTGACACCTGTCAAATTGTAAGAAAAAATATTTTAGTAACTGTCACAGTATTTCTCGTAGCTGTTTGTTTGTTGGCTGGAAAAAATTGAAGTATTTCTGACAGCTGTCAAATTGTAAATTTTATAGTTTTAAAATTTGTTGGCAAGAAACTATTGTTTTTATTATCTTTTTCTATTACTCTTGGTCGAGAAAACAGGATTGTTTAGATTATAAAATTGTAAATGACAGTTATTGTTACCTATTTTGACAGCTGTCAAATTATAAATTTAAATACTTATCAATATTTGTTTTTGTTATAATTTTTCTTATTATTTTGACAGATCTGATAGTTAAATTATTTCTGACACCTGTCAAATTGTAAGAAAAATTATTTTAGTAACTGTCACAGTATTTCTCGTAGCTGTTTGTTTGTTGGCTGGAAAAAATTGAAGTATTTCTGACAGCTGTCAAATTGTAAATTTTATAGTTTTAAAATCTGTAGGCAAGAAACTATTGTTTTTATTATCTTTTTCTATTACTCTTGGTCGAGAAAACAGGATTGTTTAGATTATAAAATTGTAAATGACAGTTATTGTTACCTATTTTGACAGCTGTCAAATTATAAATTTAAATACTTATCAATATTTGTTTTTGTTATAATTTTTCTTATTATTTTGACAGATCTGATAGTTAAATTATTTCTGACACCTGTCAAATTGTAAGAAAAATTATTTTAGTAGCTGTCACAGTATTTCTCGTAGCTGTTTGTTTGTTGGCTGGAAAAAATTGAAGTATTTCTGACAGCTGTCAAATTGTAAATTTTATAGTTTTAAAATTTGTAGGCAAGAAACTATTGTTTTTATTATCTTTTTCTATTACTCTTGGTCGAGAAAACAGGATTGTTTAGATTATAAAATTGTAAATGACAGTTATTGTTACCTATTTTGACAGCCGTCAAATTATAAATTTAAATACTTATCAACATTTGTTTTTGTTATAATTTTTTCTTATTATTTTGACAGTTGTGATAGTTAAATTATTTCTGACACCTGTCAAATTGTCAGAAAAATTATTTGTTTATTACGGTTTTGACAGGGGTTTCCGTCAAGTAAAATCATACAAACGAAATGTTTCATTTTCAGATTTTGCGGTTTTAGTAGTTGTACCTGTCACAGTATTTCTCGTAGCTGTTTGTTCGGCGGTTGTATTGTATTTCTGACAGCTGTCAAATTGTAAGAACGATTATTTGTTGCGAATTTCACAGATGCAATTATCAAAGTAGAAAAACAGTGTTTAAAAAAATTATAAACTTTGTAAACAATCAAACTATAAATTTAGATTCAACAGTGCTATTGGTTATAATTAATTTATTGACAGGTGTCAAATTGTAAAAACGATTATTTGTTACGATTTTAACAGATGTAGATAATTATCCAAATATAAAAACAGTATTTTTTTCAGGGTTGGAAAATTAAAACAAATCATAAAATTTATAAATTGCCGTTGGCGTTTCCAATTTTGACAGGTGTCCCAGACGGTCCATTTAACGTTTTGTTTTTCTTCTTAGTTGTCTTGTTTGCATTGAGTCACTTCGTGTTTTGGTTAAATGCTTGATAAAACTGTTGCTAACATTTGTTGCTAACATGACGAGTACTCAAACCTGCTCCCTATTTAAAGGATATATTCGGCATTTCCTAAAACCCGACTTCAAATTGTTAGAACTCCTTCCATGTATTGAGAATCTTCCTCCAATATAGTTTCATTGATCGAAAATAAACCACATCGAGTGGCTGAAGAAGATGTGTTGCATTCGGGGGTAGTGCTATTAATCTAATATTATTGGCTTCGCATTCTTGAATAATTTTAATATTTAAGTGCAAATTTAAATTGTCACCAATTATTGCTTTAGGCCAAAAACTTGATAATCGAACCAACCCAAGTTGGTTCGGCTGTATCTTGAGGGGGTTCGTTTTCAGGAGCTAATTGCCCATCAGCATTACCACATATCATAAGGTATTTGCTCTGGGTACTTCGTTCTTCGTCTGGTAATGACTTTCTTAAGTTTCCTGGATGATCTACCAGATTTGTTTCATCGTAGTTCCAGATATTACAAGGAGGAATCCCTTCCAGTTCCACTTGCAGGTGATCAAAAAAATTATTGACAGGATCCTCGTTTGTTGCAGCTGTAGCATGAGATATATTTTGGGCAAATCTTTGAGTCAGTGTGAGATGATGATTCAGGAAAGATCTTAGCCAGTCCTGCCCAGGAAGGTTCTGTCTAAAACTGGTAATTTTTCTAAATTCTCTCTTCTAAGATCATCTAAGGTCAAACGTAGTAACTGAAAACCCAAATCTTGCCACTGTGGTGATATGAACAGCAAAAACGTTTTCTTTTTGGTCGATAAAAAACCTTTTGTTGACCATGCGGTTTTCAATGCTTCCTTTTTAACTTTAACCATAGCGTGTTTCGAAGTACCTTCGATGTCTTGTGTTCCTACCAACACAAGACGGCCATGACATACACTTAAAAAAGTAGTATCTTCCCTAAATCAACCGAATCAATTTCGCTTCGACTCGAAACAAAATTAATTAAACGTTTCTACCTTAATACATCATCCTTATCCCTCGAATAATAAAAGGAGAAAAAAATAAAAAGAAACGAAAACGAGAAAAAAATTAGCATCGCCAAAGTACTAAATCGAATTAAGATAAAGGTTCCGGTTTATTTAGTTTTTTTTTAATTTATTTATTTATTTCTCCTTTCCCGTTCTTTGTTTCTTTGATTAGAGTTCCTCCGGTTCTCATCCTACCACGGCCGGCGTAGAGAGTTATTCGGTTACCATCGAAGGCCATGCATCAATTTTGAGTGAATTACGAGAATGCAATTCAAATTAGCGATTACCGGGGCGATACTTTAGTAGATGCCCGCCCCAAAAACCGCCGGATAAAATGGGAAGTAAAAGAGAAAAATACGAAACAGAATAAGAAATACGATCGTGGTACTGGATGCAAATTCGTGTGGGAACCTTATCCGGTAGTAGTATTGATAATAAAAAATATACGATGCACGTTTCGATTCGAAGAATTTAAATAGGAGATTGGGGAAATACGATTTCGTTAATTGTCACTTTTAGATTGAATAAAATTGCCAATTAAACCGGAGAGGGGGAAAAATTGCGGCTCATTTAGATGATGGCTTAATTCGGCCGGGCTTCATAATTTCTACTTGTTGGAGGGTTGAAGATTAAAGTTTAACCTTGTGCATCGTGGTATATTCGAAGAGGAGGTTCATTTATTAGAGACGGTTTTACATTCTCAAATATTTAATGAGATAATCGTAAAATTAATTATATCGGGGGGATTCTGTCAGATATCGAGTAGGCAGGTATTAGCGGTTATGTATTAAATCTGTTGGATTTAATGTCTAATTTAGCGAGCAAGAGTAAATTTAATTTAGTAATAAATTAGATCGAGATCTGCTGATTCTTTTGCAGTCTTTTAAATTTAATATTAAAGCTGCAAAAACTAGAAGGACGATGAAATCGAGAGGAGACTTTCGGAATGGAAAATTGTAAAAATAATTATAAAAACATCTAAGAAAAATACCAAAAAAAGTACTTTTAAAATAATCTAAAGAAACAGTAAAACAAATGCAGAAAATTTAAGAAAAATGTAAAAAAAAAAACTGCAAGAAAATTGAAAATTGATAGGAAAGAATTCTGTGATCGATCTTCGCTTTGCTGAGACTGGACTAGAGATCTCTGAGCCACTTTGTCTCTAGGTGTTCAGCTCTTCAAGCTGAGAATGTGTTTGGTAGGCTGTGTCTCCTCCATGGTAAGCTTACCTTAGGAGAGATGGTGGTGGTTCCTCCTAATTTAGAAGCAGTCCATCGTTGATGGAGACTGCCCTGCGAACGTTGACCTTAGATGAAGGGTGGTCAAGATCGAGAATCAGCCAGCTCGCTCAGATCTTTGAATTCTTTCAATTGTCTTCGTTTAAGTGCTGAATCAAAAAAAAAAACTCTGAAACGATTATAAAACAACTGTGAAACAATTATGAAACAATTGAAAATTGTAAAAAACTTATATGATTATTGATGATTTGCAAGCAAAGAGTAAGAAAATCCTAAAAGGCAATAACTACAAAATATTAAAAAAAATCCAAGATAATTCCAAAAAAAAACCTTAAAAATGAAGAAAATCCAAAAATTAAAGTCAGAAGGTCAGAAGGCGCCCCTCACCTAGTTTTGCTCCTGAAGAAGCCACTTATACTAGTGGCGAAACGTCGAGTTTGAGTAAGTTGTATATATTTTTGTATTTTATTTTTAATTTTCATTTTTGTTTAATTTTATTTCGTATTGTACTTTACTATGATGCGGTTAAAACGCGAAAGCTCTCATAACAGAGACTTAGATCGTGGAAGCCTTCGATATTATTTAAAATTAACAAAAATTTGAAACAATTCTAACAAAAATAAATAAAAAAATTAAGAAAAACTAAAAGAAAGCTGCAACAAATCGGTTTTAAAATTGTAAGAAAACCTAAAAAAACGCGACAAAAACAATTTTAAAAAGAAATAACAAAACCTTAAGGAAACTATCAAGAAAGATTAAAAAAAAATTACAAAAAATGGTGTCAAAAAACCTAGAAAATTCCAAAAAAAAAAACTGTAGGAGATTTAAGAAAAAAATCTTTAAAAAATTTAGGAAAAATTTCAGGAAAAATCTAATCTAACTCTGTAAGAAAAATGTCAAAAAAATCCAGGAAACTTGCGAGAAAATTCCAAGGAAATTGCGTTAAGAACATTGTAGGAAATTCGTAAGACAACTGAAGATTGCATGATTGTATGAAAACATTAAATAAATCTAAAATAAAATTCCAACAAAAATTAAAAAAAAATCTAAGAAAAACTAAAAGAAAGCTGCAACAAATCGGTTTTAAAATTGCAAGAAAACCTTAAAAGGCGCGACAAAAACAATTTTAAAAAGAAGTAACAAAACCTTAAGGAAACTATCAAGAAAAATATTGAAAAAATTACAAAAAATGGTGTAAAAAAATCTAGAAAATTCTAAAGAAAAACTGTAGGAGATTTAAGAAAAAAATCTTTAAAAAATTTAGGAAAAATTTCAGGAAAAATCTAATCTAACTCTGTAAGAAAAATGTCAAAAAAAATCCAGGAAACTTGTGAGAAAATTCCATGGAAATTGCGTTAAGAACATTGTAGGAAATTCGTAAGACAACTGAAGATTGCATGATTGCATGAAAACATTAAATAAATCTAAAATAAAATTCCAACAAAAATTAAAAAAAAATCTAAGAAAAACTGAAAGAAAGCTGCAACAAATCGGTTTTAAAATTGCAAGAAAACCTAAAAAACGCGACAAAAACAATTTTAAAAAGAAGTAACAAAACTTTAAGGAAACTATCAAGAAAAATATTTAAAAAATTACAAAAAATGGTGTCAAAAAATCTAGAAAATTCTAAAGAAAAACTGTAGGAGATTTAAGAAAAAAATCTTTAAAAAATTTAGGAAAAATTTCAGGAAAAATCTAATCTAACTCTGTAAGAAAAATGTCAAAAAAAATCTAGGAAACTTGTGAGAAAATTCCAAGGAAATTGCGTTAAGAACATTGTAGGAAATTCGTAAGACAACTGAAGATTGCATGATTGCATGAAAACATTAAATAAATCTAAAATAAAATTCCAACAAAAATTAAAAAAAAATCTAAGAAAAACTGAAAGAAAGCTGCAACAAATCGGTTTTAAAATTGCAAGAAAACCTAAAAAAACGCGACAAAAACAATTTTAAAAAGAAGTAACAAAACCTTAAGGAAACTATCAAGAAAAATATTTAAAAAATTACAAAAAATGGTGTCAAAAAATCTAGAAAATTCTAAAGAAAAACTGTAGGAGATTTAAGAAAAAAATCTTTAAAAAATTTAGGAAAAATTTCAGGAAAAATCTAATCTAACTCTGTAAGAAAAATGTCAAAAAAATCCAGGAAACTTGCGAGAAAATTCCAAGGAAATTGCGTTAAGAACATTGTAGGAAATTCGTAAGACAACTGAAGATTGCATGATTGTATGAAAACATTAAATAAATCTAAAATAAAATTCCAACAAAAATTAAAAAAAAATCTAAGAAAAACTGAAAGAAAGCTGCAACAAATCGGTTTTAAAATTGCAAGAAAACCTAAAAAAACGCGACAAAAACAATTTTAAAAAGAAGTAACAAAACCTTAAGGAAACTATCAAGAAAAATATTTAAAAAATTACAAAAAATGGTGTCAAAAAATCTAGAAAATTCTAAAGAAAAACTGTAGGAGATTTAAGAAAAAAATCTTTAAAAAATTTAGGAAAAATTTCAGGAAAAATCTAATCTAACTCTGTAAGAAAAATGTCAAAAAAAATCTAGGAAACTTGTGAGAAAATTCCAAGAAAATTGCAACTGAAGATTGTATGAAAACATTAAATAAACTTATGTCTAAGTTTCGACAAAAAAAACCTAAAAAATGTCAAAAAATCTTTAAAAAAATGTCGTAAGAAAACTCAAGATTGTATGATTGAAAAAGGAAGGAAAAACCTGTCATTGTTACTCAACTCAGTATCCATATCCACAATTGCTCGATTGGATTAGTAATTCAGATATTCAATTGTCGATCCATCTGATTGATTACACACAGGTCTGCAAAAAAAAAATTTTTGTCAGCTGCATGAGATATTTTCATATTTTGAATTATATGTTTGTTTTTTTTTTGCAACATCAAACACAAAAAAATTGGTAAAAGCACTCGTTTATTCAAAATTATCAAACATAATATTTTTTACAACCAATGAAACATTATTTCCTCTTCTCCTTGATACTTCGCCGAATCCTTTTCCGATTTCCATCTTTAGTTCCCCGCTTAAGCATCCAACAGTAGTCTGCGAGCATAGTAACATCCCATCTTCCTTGATACCGTTTCTCGATATCACCGACATCCTGGTGGTTCTTCAATCTAAGCTTCCAGGTTTTCAGGAAAATAGTGTAAAAAAATCGACCTTCAAGCTCATCTTGCAGCCTTGAGCTTCGTATGCTGCTACCATCCTTTGAACAATGGTTTTGTAGTCAAGATCCTTGAACGATACCCAAACTTCTTTTTCCTTCTCATTCATAATTTCCACAAAGTATGAATTATATTGAGGCCAGTGAAAACTCCTTTTTTCAACTTTGCTTCTGACAGCTTGGGGATTTTTCTAAGTACATAGATATTTAAAATTGCCCCCATCATTTTGCAGCGATTTTATAAATTGTTTCATCAATCCCAATTTGATATGGAGAGGAGGCAACAAAACCTTTTCTGGTGGCACCCAAGTAGTATTGATAACATTTAGCTCTCCAGGTTCTAAAGTTTTTCGGGGTGGCCAATCACTTTTAGTCCAGTACTGTTCTCTGATTCTACTATCCCATAGGCATAAGAAAAGTATCATGAGTATTCATGAGTCCTCACAAACCATCCATTGATGGTCCTGATATTTGATTGTTTCTAGGATAATGACCAAATCATTAGGAATAATTTTCTTCCATATGCGTAGAATGTCCGATCGGAAGTGATGCAAATTGTGTGCAATAATACTATTTTAAGACTAGTTTTGGATTGAATCAATGAATAGGAGCCATTCAGATGAGTCATACTGTGTATCAAAGCAATGCATGAGTCCCTCCCCATCATTGCAAAAAACTAAATCCCCTTCTTTTGTGAACAGTTGAGTAAATTCTTTTTCTCAATGTCTGTACTATGAAAATGAGGTGCCAGATGATAAAAGGAACTTAACAGTTCGACTGCATCTTATGAAAGACCTAAAACAAAAACAGCATTTTTTTCAGAAATTGTAAAATTTGTCCAACAACCGTCGTGATTTCCGCTTTTGACAGCTGTCAAATTATAAATTTAAATACTTATCAACATTTGTTTTTGTTATAATGTTTTCTTATTATTCTGACAGTTGTGATAGTTAAATTATTTCTGACACCTGTCAAATTGTCAGAAAAATTATTTGTTTGTTACGGTTTTGACAACGGTTTCCGTTAAATAAAAACATACAAACAGAATGGTTTTTTTTTTCAGATTTTGCGGTTTTAGTAGTTGTACCTGTCACAGTATTTGTCGTAGCCGTTTGTTTGGTGGCTAGAAAAAAATTTATTTCTGACAGCTGTCAAGTTGTAAAAATGATTATTTGTTGGGATTTTAATAGATACAATTGTCAAAACAAAAAACAGCATTTTTTTTAAGATTAGAAGTTTTAAGAAATGATAAAATTTGTCCAACAACCGTCGTGATTTCCGATTTTGCCAGCTGTCAAATTATAAATTTGAATGTCAACATTTGTTTTTGATATAATTTTTTCTTATTATTTTGACAGATGTGATAGCTAAAATATTCCCGACACCTGTCAAATTGTAAGAAAAATTATTTGTTTGTTACGATTTTGACAGGGGTTTCCCTCAAATAAAATCATACAAACAAAATGTTTTTTTTTACCAAATTTTGCCGTTTCAGTATTTGTAACTGTCACAGTATTTCTCGTAGCTGTTTGTTCGGCGGTTGTATTGTATTTCTGACAGATGTCAAATTGTAAGAACGATTATTTGTTGCGAATTTCACAGATGCAATTGTCAAAGTAGAAAAACAGCATTTAAAAAAATTATAAAGTTTGTAAACAATCGTCCTCGTTCTCGATTTTGACAGCTGTCAAATTTAGATTCAACAGTGCTGTTGGTTATAATTATTTTTTTGACAGCTGTCAAATTGTAAAAACGATTATTTGTTACGATTTTAACAGATGTACATAATTATCAAAATATTAAAACAGTATTTTTTTCAGGATTAGAAAATTAAAACAAATCATAAAATTTATAAATTGCCGTTGGCGTTTCCGATTTTGACAGCTGTCCCAGACGTTACATTTAACCTTTTTTTTTCTTCTTAATTGTCTTGTTTGCATTGAGTCACTTCGTGCATTGGTTAAATGCTTGATAAAACTGTTGCTAACATGACGAGTACTCAAACGGTTTAAAACCTGCTCCCTATTTAAAGAATATATTCGGCATTTCCTAAAACCCGACTTCAAATTGTTAGAACTCCTTCCATGTATTGAGAATCTTCCTCCAATATAATTTGATTGTTGGAAAATAAACCACATCGAGTGGCTGAAGAAGTTGCGTTGTATTCGGGGGTAGTGCTATTAATCTAATATTATTGGCCTCGCATTTTTGAATAATTTTAATATTTAAGTGCAAATGTAAATTGTTCTTCTTGGCGCTTTAATATCGGTAGCATCAAATGTATAAATCAGTGTGCAAAAACTACATCATCCTTATGAGAAGCGGATTTTGAACCGAAAAAAAAATTAGCATCGCCAAAGTACTAAATCGAATTAAGATAAAGGTTCCGGTTTATTTTGTTTTTTTTTTATTTATTTCTCCGTTCCCGTTCTTTGTTTCTTTGATTAGAGTTCCTCCGGTTCTCATCCTACAACGGCCGGCGTAGAGAGTTATTCGGTTACCATCGAAGGCCATGCATCAATTTTGAGTGAATCTCTTACTGGATCATTGACCTCACTTTGAGAAAATAGTTGTAGACGTAGACGTCTAAAATTTTAACAGTTGCCCTTGTCGACCAATAAATCCACTTCAATCTTACCGATTTCGGAAACATTACAAGTCGCCCTCGTATAAATCCCAAGCAAAATATATGCAATCGTTATAGTTACATGCATTGTGCACTGGAAAGCAGTTTTACGTATTCTGCTTGCGTGGATTTTCAGGGAGAGGGCCGACGCCTAAAGCTCACATCTGAGGAAATATCACCGCCGAAATATCTACCTACCTAGTACAAGATGCAGCTGTCTCGAATTCGAATACGACACAGACAGACAATCTGAATTTTTGCATTTTATACGGTGACACCTTTTCCTCTTATAATAAAAATGTGGGATTCCTAAACTTTACCCGAATGAGCGGACATCATATCACTAAATTATCATTCCGAGCCGACTTTTTAATTTCGCGTAGGGAAATACTTTATTTTCTTATTCCGGTCACAGAATCTCATTCGTAATTCTCCTCCGCGGTTTCGCACTAGCTGCTTGGAGAGTCTCCTTTCTTCATCTTCGCCGTACGAAAACGTTATTTCTCCTTCATATTTGACTTGTCGTTATATTCGGTGGTGGTTGGCAACGGTAATATAGTGGTGGTAGAGTCGCAGCAGGCAAAATAAGAATATTACGGTGGCGAACGAAAGAAATCCGAAGGAAATATCTTGTCGGGATATATGTATATATGGACTCTGCGCAAGTGAATTTATAGTTTGAACTACCGTTATGTAAATTGGAGTTTCGCACAAGCTGTCTATTTATATTCTTTAGATTAGTCGATTTACGAGGTCAACATTGTCTGGGTTATCAGGAGGGATGTCGCTAGTCTTAAATGGGGGTGTTTTTATCCGAATGCAACGCAGTCCACAAGCTTTTTTTTTGAACAAAATAAACAAAGGCAATTAATTAAAATTCTGGCCTAATTAATCTGTTTGTATGTCTATTATGAAGCATATCTCAACAACTCACGCCTATCGACCATCAACAACGTTGTGTCTTTGCTGATTGGATCCTTGAAATACATCAAACTGATCCGGAATTTCATCATGAGTGATGAGACCCGTTTTCACCTCGTAGGCTACGTAAACAATCAGAATTGTCCCAATTGGGACTCGGAAAACCCAAGAATGATATAGTTGAAGAACCCCCTTCCTGTCCCAAAACACGGTACACATGATTTGTCTGTTTGAATGTGCTGTGGATTGCTACTTTGATTCCGGCCACCCACGTTTTATCTCTCGATCTTCGGCAGCATAACGATCAGGGAATGTCAAAGCGCTGCACAGTGGGGCAAATTTAAGAAAAGCTGGCCAACACCCTAAATTTTAAACTACATGTATTTAGTTTTTCTTTCGCCTTTCTGCAAATAAATGTAATCATCTGCAAAGATACATCGTTGATGAAACTAAGTGCCCAGAAAAATCTATCAGTGTGATTAAGCACATTTTACTTATGATTTTAAAGATAACCTCAATGCTGCACAACGCAAAAGAGATAGACCCTTAACTCAAAATGAATCGTGGCTAGATTCAAGTATGGTGTTTCCATACTTTGGAGTTAAATCGGGGAATTCAGGAGGGCGTTCGAAAAACAGGGAAACTAAGATCAGAAGGTAGTACTGCTGAATTAGTCTGTAGTAGTTGAGGCCAAACTCACACGGCATATCAATACAACATAATCATCGTCGATTTTTTTGAGGATGCTGCAGAGTCCTCTACAATTACACGCATCGATATAAATTTAATCGAAAGATTTCATGTGATTTTACAAACGATTTCAAGTGGTTTAAGTACTGATAAAGAAAAATTTCAAAAACACGCGATAGATACAGCAAGAATATTTGTATGCCTCCCACTTTGCTGTGATGTAATCGCTTCGGCAATATTGCCAATTAGGCAACTTTCAGAGGACGCCCAGGAACCATTAAATAATAATACCTAAATCTTGAAATTGTCTCCTAAAGATAAAAGTTCTGAAGCAAGAGTGCTACAGGAGAAGGGTGGTTCAACAATACCTGATCTGTCACTGATGGACGGATTCGACTTCGACAAAAATCAAAGCTCGTAGATCAAGAATAAAATGGGTAAAAGTCCTTATTTGTGGGTGATTTAGTTTGGAAGAAAAACAAATAAATAAATAAACAATTTTTAATTAATTTGTTTTATTATGTAAAGTAATTTTATTAATACAAATATTTTTTTCTATTCCTGTCCATCTGCTGTTATCATCTTCATCAAGGGTCAGAATTGTTAGTGGCTTCTATTACAGAAAGGTTTTCAAATCCATGAAATTTTCTAAAGCTTTAGTAAGTTGGTAAGTTTCTCGAACTTTAACATATTGAGAATCAGCCGATATTTCGACAACACTGGCTTATCTCAAGCTTAAACTTAGTCTTGGACTTTTTTAAGAAGTAAGGGAAACGTGAGCTTTGCATATCAAAAACGACCGTAGATCTATTGTGCCCCCTTACATGAGATGTAAGCTGCTGGGTTTTGCCCGCAGTCACAGCTCCCCATCCAGCCTGAGAGCTTTAATAAACTGTAACAGATGTGATGGTTTCAGAGAGGGTATTTCTTCCTCGTCTATAACGCCTTTGCCAAGATAGTTGGCGCGAATTTCTTCAATTGCTGTGCAGTTGGATATCAGATGTTCCGGACTTTCATCTTCCGCCCCGCAGAACCTGCAGTCGCTATTCTGTTTCAGACCTATTCTCTTCATGTGCTCCCCGAGGTGACAATGCCCTGTAAGGAAAGCTGTGAGAATGCGTAATCTGTTCCTGTTTAGTTCTAGCATGGTTTTTGCTTTCTGCTTGTTGAAATTTCCAAGGAATACCTTGGAATATCTCAGACCAGGAATATTGTACCAGAGGGAAGCTCTGACGTCATCTTCCCTGTCTTTAAGTTCTTTCTTATATGTGCTCATCCCTATTCCACAGAATGGTTCCGGTCCCACAAACGATGTTGTGGCGGCCTCCTTTGCTTGCTAATAGATTAGCTTTACCATTGCCACTGATTCCAGTGTGTCCTGGTACCCAGCATAATGCAACTTTGTTTTCCCTGCCCCAGGTTGTTTAGTTTATCCCGGCATTCCCAAACTAACTTGGAGCTGATGGTGTTAGAACTCAGCGCCAGTAAGGCTGCCCGACTGTCGGAGAAGATTGCAATGTTCTCCTTCCGATAGTTCCTGTCAAGATTCACCTGAGCACATCTTCCAATCGCATTAATCTCTGCCTGGAAGACACTCGGGTATATTCCCATCGGCTCTGAATATTTGGTTCCTGGCCCGAATACCCCTACACCTGTTCCTTTTTCAGTTTTGGATCCATCTGTATACCATTTGATGGTGTTTGCTTTTAGAGAGTAGGTGGAGGATTCTCCTTCCCACTCTCTCTTGTTACTCAACTTCGTTGAAAAGTTCTTTTCGAAGCTGTATTTCCTAACCATTTCATCGCTTGGCAGATCCGAAAGTGGGCAGAGTCCCGCCGTGGATGACAAAGCTCCTTGGGATAGAGTCTCCCCCCGCCCCCGTTCGTGCCCTGGCTAGTCGGTACATTGCCGCACGGGCCACTCCCTCCACTACTAGATGTAGAGGTGTGAGGTCGAGGATGACCTCTAGGGCAGCGATTGGGCAGGTTCGCATTGCTCCGGTAATGCATACACATACTAACCTTTGCAGCTTGCCAAGGATATTCTTGGTATTATTATTATTATATTATTATTTTCTATGCCCACAACCAAGTTGTTACGAGCAATAGATCGCGTTGCAAAAATAAGATATTTTTTCCACCTCCACAAATAAAAATCTAAACAAGGCAAATTTTGGGGTCCTGGGTGAAAAAAAGAAAATTGCGAACTCACTCATCATACTGAAAAACATATTGTTGCGAATTGTTAACAACATGTCTTCTATTCTGTTCTGTTTAACGCCTTCTAGCGGTGACAGAAATAAAGACAATATTAAACGATTTGAATCACTAGCAGTAAGTTTAGGAAAATCCATAATAGTCTACTTTTTTTTTGGCCGCCAAGCATTCCACGCACTGTTCTTTTCAAAAATCATAAAATTTACGTATTTCAATTTCTTTATCGCCCTCTAGCGGTGACGGACAAGATAAAATTAAACTGCTTCAATCACTAAACATAGAACAATGAAAATCCTTTCTAATAAAACCAAATTTGCTAAATTCCGTTTAGGGGAAGCAGAATAATTTAAATTTATAGAAGAAATGTTTACCATTGATACGTTTCTGAAGAGATCTTCGGATTGGTTGGTACTTCAGCCTACTTTTTTAATTTCTTCTCAAAAATGTATATTTCTGTTATAGTATGTAGAATAGGTATTATAGAAGTAGGCAGAGAGTGTCATGAGAAACATCAGAATAAACTTCAGGTTGTCAGACTTATTCAATGTTAGTGAGTAATTAATAAAGTTTCAATTTATACAATAGTTGTTATCATTCAAATTAACAACTAAAACATGGTGTCAGGTGTATGATTATATTATAATAGAATTTAGCGAAGAAATTTCCTATTATAATATAGATAACGAAACGGTAATGGAGTTTCTAAAGAAACAAATGGATAGTTTAGCGGAAATTATTAAGAACCTTTCGTTGATGAATACAAACTCTTAGTTAGAAAGAAAGACTCATTCGGAATTTGTCTGGACCCTATTCCACTTAATAAGGCCGAATTATCAATGCCAAACTATTGATGAGATGCTACCGAAGTTAGATAACGCAAAAATATTTTCATTAGTCGATACAAAGAAAGGGTTTTGGCAAATTAAACTTGATTACACCAGCAGCCTGCTAACAACATTTTGGACACCATTCGGTCGTTACCGATGGTTAAGGTTACCTTTTGGAATCAAGTCTGCACCTGAAATTTTCCAAATAAATATGAATAATTTAGTAAGGGACTTAAAGGGAGTGAAGGTACTAGCAGATGATATCTTAATATATGGCAGTGGTAGCGTGGTATTTTTTGTCGAATATCAAGGGAAACAAAGCAAAATTTTAGTCACCGTCGATCACTATTCTGATTTTTTCGAACTCGATCTACTACAAGATCTCAGTTCAAAAACTTTAATTAATATATGTGCAAGAAGAATTTTAGCCGTCATGGAATTCCGGAAATAGTTTGCACAGATAATGGTACGAATTTTGTAAATAAAGCGTTTCAAGATTTTAGTAGAAAATGGTTTTTTAAGCACACCACTTCAGCATCCAATCACCAGCAGGGAAACGGGAAAGCGGAAGCAACGGTTAAAATCGCAAAGAATTTAATCAAAAAGGTAGAAGAAGAAAACGGAGATATTTGGCTCGCTCTATTACATGCCAGAAATACTCCAAATAAAATAGGTTTTAGTCCTACTGAACGATTATTTTCGAGAAATACACGAACCACTATTCCAACTATTAAACGAAATCTATTACCTAAACCGATAACCGACGTTACAAAACACATCGAAAACCAATGAAGACTGAGTAAGGGCTATTATGATCGCAACACCAGAAAATACCCAGATTTGAAGATAGGTCAGCCAGTTTCAGTTCAAGTAGATGGTAAAATCTGGTCAAAAGGAAACATTAAAGAGAAGCTACCAGATAATTCATATATCGTGAAAGTGGATGAAAAGAAGAAGAAGTGAACGTGAAACCAAGACAAGAAACCGAAGAAAGTACTAGTGATAAGGAAACGACTCAAAATGACACACACGATAAACTTACAATGCCACCCGAATCAGAAGAAGTTGTGTCGAGCAAACCAGCAACCACAAGGTAGAGCGAAACGACCCCAGCGAGGAGGGACCCTGAGGAAGCTTAGCTCGACGAGGATTTACCGACGACGCGACCAAATCGTAGACGACATTTACCACTTAAATATAAAGACTTTGTAATGTAGAATTCATATGAGATACTCTTATTTAGTTAGTAGTGATTAAAAAAAAAAAGGAAAGATGTTCTAGTATGTAGAATAGGTATTATAGAAGTAGGCAGAGAGTGTCATGAGAAACAACATTATTATTCAAATTAACAACTAAAACAATTTCCATTTAATATTTTCGAGAAAAATCAAAATTCCCGACAAAAATTAAACAACGCCCTCTAGCATGCATGTCACTTATTAGACTGGTTTCAATTTGTAAGATTTAGATTGAAGGAGCAATGCTGTTTCAAACGAGACCAAATTTGCAGAATTCAGTTCAACAGAACCGAAGTTATGAGCGTTCCTTCAATACAAAGTTTTCCCTCCTCCTCTCCTCTTATTTGGCAAAATACAAGAAAGTTGTCCGATGTAAAACATTTTCAGTTGATTCTGATGTTCATATTTATGATCGACCTTAAGTTGGTAAATTTTGCGATCAGTGACACCCTCTAGCGGTCATGCTAGGCTTTTCCAAATAATTTCAATTGGTTCTCGGGATCACTTTAATCAGCATTTTTTTTTCCCCAAAGCTGTATTCTAAACCGTTCCTGAGATATGGAGATAAGTATGAAAGAATTGACCAAAAGCCAGCAACAAAAAAGCATTGCCGAACCCAAGCTTATAGAAACTATATAAAATACAATATACATACATATCTAAAACATCCTACATTGTGTTGTAATTTTACAACACAATTCCCCAACATGTCGTCTCAATAATTTCCAATAAACGAAGTTATTATTATCAAAAGGGATTTTATTTGAGTTACGTTCAACATCAATATAACTTCCATCTAAAGTATGCAGTAAAAGTTTACATTTAATAAACTTTCCAACCAGCAATATAGCAGAGTATGTATATACATATGTATCTAACCAATATATACATACATACATATGTACTACATATATGTATGTATAGCCGTGAGTAATACAATTTCGTTCGAAAAAAGCACTATGTTTACGCTTATACAGGCGCACATTGATCTAGGAAACATCATTCGAAAGACATTTCGTAGAGCATTGATCGCCGCCAGAACTCTAAAAGGACGAGCTTTAGCATCGAACTCCGATCTCGACGTCGTCGTCGGTCGGTGCAGGGACGCTGTACGTTCCATACATACATACCATACAACGTGTTGCAAAATTTTACGAGGACGGTGATAAAATTTCAGGAACGATGATTGTTTCTGTAGACGCAATTGTTTTTACAGTCGATTTTATGTTATTCACCCTCTTCTTATATGGTATATAAATAGATATTGACTTCGCGTCTTGTAAGTCGTGTTTTCGCCCATTTTCTCCGCGAATTTTTATTCGCCGAAAAACTACCCATAATATAATAAACGCGTACGAATCTAACATCAGGAGGGAACCATTTTTAAATTGAATATTAGATCGCAATTTCTAATTCAGAACTGTCGAATTCTGTAGTAACGTCAAAATTAAACGTCAAAATTTGACAGTTCTCATTTTAGAGACGTTTCATTATAGTGAAGTTGTCAACGAGTTTTTCCCGAACTGTCAAAATTTCTACGTCAAAAAAAAAAGGCTCCCGAACAATGTCTGGAATGGATAATAAAATGGAACTGACGATTTGGGAGGGCGATTACGGTTTACCATCCATCTGTCCGGATTGTATCTACATGATGTTGTACACGAGGATAGCCAAGGTACCCATCGATTATAAACATCATAACAACCCGTACTGGGATATGGGGGAGAGTTTTCCGATCTTCAAACACGGCGGAATCTACACCAGCAACATCCAATTGATAATCGGATATTTACGGATCAAACGATACGGGACCGAATTCGGATTGAGCAGCAAACAGTGTAGTCAATCGTACGCTTTCTCCAGTTTAGCCGAGAATTCTCTACGACCGATTTTGGAATATGTTTGGTGGGTTGATCATAGGAATTATGAAGAATTTACGCGACCGTGGTTTATAAAAGCGATGCCGATGCCTGTTAATTATCTTTATCCTAGATGTCGTAGGCAGAAAGCTAACGCTTTATTAGCGTCGCTATTTTCGGAATATGAAAATCAAGATTTGCTTTCCTCGTTCATGTTTAATATGGCGGAAAAATGTTTTACAACGTTAAAAGTGAGGTTAGGTTCCGCTGATTATTTCTACGGAGCTGCACCAACATCGTTGGACGCTATGATTTACGCTTATTTAGCTCCGTTGATGAAATTACCGTTTCCATCGAATGAGATACCTAGATTGTTGAATACCTATAAGGAATTGGTTGATTTTATCAAGAGGATTGATGCTGAGTATTATCCGGATCTGAAGAGGGAAGCGAAATATGCTATCGGTGAGAAGAAAGACGACAATAATAATGCCGATGCGTCTCCGTTATCTATTAGAGCTAAATTGGTCGCTTTGCTTTTTGCTGTGAGCGCAATGTTGTTGTATGCTTCTACACATAAAGCTCTGCCCAAATTGTTCATTTTCTACTAAAAAAAAATAAATATAATAGTAATAATAAGATTTTTTTAATTGCTGTAATGTCTGTATAGTATTTTTCTAATTTGTTATTTTGGTAATTAAAGTGATTTTGATTTTAAACTGTTTTTATTGTTGTTTTTGTATACCAAAAAATTTGGCAGTTTCTCTTTCGTGCATGGTTCAAATAAGCTCATCTTAGATAGCACAAATAGAAAATAAATTTCACTGACCAGACAAAATTATTTTAGCTGATTCTTCTTCAGAGTCAAAAAAAAAATTGTGAAGGGAATCCAAAGTTCATTCATCTTAAAAAACAAGCAGAACTCTTTTAGCTTTTGACTAGGAAGATCCCAACAGCATTTGAAGCTTTATTGTGCAGAATATGGACCAGATGGCAGATTTTCCAAAATCTCTTCTATTTTGTCGAAAAATATTGGGTTCGATTTTATGCTCTCCGAAATTGGTATTGGTTTCCATGAAAAGTTGAACAGAAAAAGGAAAGCATCTTTCCAGCTTTGTGGTTAGAATCATCCGTTAAAGCCTGCCCAACTCAATTGAGTCTGAGGCGGACGAACACTCCGTCACTTCGTGCCCCGGCACGCAGTGAATAAATCAAGGGGCGGGCAAAAGTGCCAAAACAATCCAATCGCGTCAAATCTAAAAACCGAAGGTCGAGAGAGAGAGAGAGGGTAAGAAAGTTGTCGGCAGTGAGGAGCAAGTGCGAGGCTGGGGACAGTGTTCGTCCGACCATGGTATAGGCACTAGATAAATCGCAGGTGGCCGTGCGACAATACTGTTTTGTTCATAAATCATCGTAAAGTTGGAGTGGAAAATAAATTGTCCAGGTATGACAGTTTATTTTTATCGTGACTTTATTTGCAGAATGTCGGATGGTAAAAAGAAATTATCTGGTTACCAATTCATGAAACGAAGGCTACAGACGGAAGTATCTTCAAAAAAGCAAGCTAAGTTTTTTAAAGGCAAATCTAGACCAAATACAAGTGAAAAAAATCAAGATGATTTGGACAGCATTGAAGGTGAGGTCGCTGATGAGAACATCGTTCTAACAGAGCAATCTTCATCAGTTTCTGAGTCGTCTTCTGGTATACAAGTAACCTGATCGTGTTGAGCAACAAGAAGACAAACAGGAAAAAGTAGAAGAAGAGGTAGTCGCAGACAGAGACAGATGAAGATGGTTCTTGTCCTGTCGATTTGATTTTAAGTTCTGATCCAGCACTATGGCCTGAATGTATTTCTGACGCGGATTTGTCTTTCGAAAGCAGGCCCAGCCTCCCCAATTTACAACTTTGATTTCCCTACTGACGTAGATTCACCTCAAACAATTACATCACAAGGTATCTCAGCAATGGAGAGAAAATCCATAGCAGCCAAGGACTCAGTTTTCTTGTACTGCAAACTTTTTGCAACGGCTACATCCTCATTTTCTTTAGCAAGAGATTGGCGGCATATAATGCAAGCCCTCAAAAATCATGAAACTACAAAAAACATTTTGAAGCTTACCATCAGTCCTGGCTGGAATTTAAAAACTGTGCAAACAATAGAGGCTACTTCTCAAAGATTTTGGAATGCCGTGTAGTTTCAATCGTCCAACTTTTAGGAGAAAGCTGCTTAGCATTTAGAGGTAGGAACGAAAATTTGTATCAACATGGGAAAACAATGGAAACTTCTTAAAGCTAGTCCAACTATTAGCTGAATTTGATCCTGTTATGGAGGAGCATGTCAAAATGAAGTTATTCATCTAATCGCACACAATGTCAAAAGTCACATATTAGATAAAGTGAAAAAATCAAAATATTACTCAATTATATTAGATTGCACACCTAACTTGAGTAAAACAGAACAAATGACTTTCGTTATAAGCTATGTTACGGTTGAAGAAGAGGACGTCATTTTTTTGGGGTTTGTACCGATTGAAAGATCGACAAGCCAACAACTCTTCGATGTCTCACTTTAAGAGCTAGAAAACTTGGGATTGCCCTTGGCAAACATGAGAGGCCAAGAGTACGATAATGGGGCGAATATGAAAGGAGAGCACGAGGGGGGAGGGGAGCGGGGTCCAAGCAAAGATTAGAAACATCAATCGTGGTACTTTTCTATACCACGTGGTAGCCACTCCCTTAATCTGGTGATAAATAATATGGCCCAATCATCATTAGAAGGAGCTAACTTCTTTAATATTATGCAAAAACTGTATTTATTTTTTCTTCGTCGACTTTCAAATGGGCTATTTTATTGAAACATGTTAAAGAACCAATAATGGATACACAGGAAATACACAAAATTGAATTCTTTTACCACGTAGTTGATACTGCAATCAATGCTTCGGAACTAAGATTTTCGGCAGTGGGGCATATTTCAGTATCGATGAAGCTATGGTTAAATATTTCGAACATCATTCTGCCAAACAATTTATCCGTGGCAAACCAGTGCGATTTGGTTTTAAGTACTGGATGTTGTGCAGTTCGACGCTTTCGAAACATACTGTGGAAAAACCAATCAAAAAAGAGAAAACTCGCTTGGTCTCGGTGGCAATGTGTGTAACATTTGGACAGCCAAAGAGACCACATAATTTACTTTGACAATTCTTTTTTATCACGCTTGATCTTATGTATAATTTAAAGTCATTCGTGAAAATAGACAAAAGGATTGTCCTCTTCTGCCTTCAAAGATGTTAGAGAAGAACGAAAGAGGTGCATATGATTTTAGATTTGGCACCACTAATAAAATATTGGTTGTCAAATGGAAAGACAATAGTGTTTGTTCAATGGCAACGAATCACGATTTTATCAAACCTATGTCCACAGTCAAAAGATGGTCGAGAACTGCAAAAGAGAGCTTTTTTTTTAATTTAAAAAATAAATAATTAAAAGCTGACGGCAAAATATCGTCATTCTGAACACGCCTATATGACGTCTAATTTTCATATGACTGGTCTGTGACATAATCACGTGATGCTACCGTCATTTAGACGTCATATTTAAAGTGATAAGGACGTAACCGATGACCAAATTATGTCGTAAAAGTGTCGTCACTGTGCTACCTGGGAGGGGATGAGTTTGGAATAATGGGCAGCAGCCAAAAAGTTAAAAAGAAACTTACTTTTGCTCTTTTTTAATGTCTGATGATGAGCTTTCGTAATCAATTTATTACTTCATCGGAGATAAAAAGAGAGAGCTCACAAATCTGAACTTTTTTCCAAAATCTTGTACTGAGGTTGCATTTGGGTGGATGACCAAGATAGTGAGATCATCTAGTTATTTGAACAGCATTCCTGACATTATTGGCTTTATTATTGCTATAAAAAAAAAAAAAACGGGTCGATGGCCGCAGTGGTTAGGCGGCTGACTATTGTTGTGAGAGGGCGATAGGCGCCGGGGTTCAATTCTCTGGAGGGACGGAGAGGCGCTGTTGGGAGCAAAGTGATTAACAGCGCGGCATCATGAAAGGCGATATGATGCTGTCACAAAGCCAATTGAACACAACATACACACACAAAAACTACACCGCGAGAGTTGCAGTGATAGCCAGACAAGCGATACAGTTTACGGAGTCACGGCAACTAAGCACCCACCACATTAAAAAAAAATTACTGATGCTCACACTTTGGTATTCTACCATTGTTTCACATAAATTTTTACGCAGGAGAAATTGTACCTACCAGTCAGTAAATCATACCACGCTTGTTTGCTATGAAATAATAGGACCATTCCATCTACTTTAAAGCTCAAGTAGTTTAGGAACTGCTGTTGGCTTCATTCAAGGACGTTATAATAAAACCGTTGAACGAGAAAAACATCGCGGTTTGCAGACCATGTAGAAGATCTATGTTCCAGTCATTACCATCCACAAATGCAAAATATAACTCGACTGCTGTGAGGTAGTTAAAATCTATGAATCGCCTGGGGATTCACCTAAGATCGTAGAAGTCACCATGAAGGGCGTTGGATTTTACCCAAAAAGCATCAGGATTCGCCTAATTGCGAGGGGGTTCACAGAAGAGCGCAGAGACTCCCCAGAAGGTCACCGAACTTCCCCAAAGAACGTCGAGCATCACCTAATGAAGTGGGAATTCACATAAGATCAGATTTTTACCCCAAAGGCGTCCGGGTTTGCCAAATTGCGAGGGGGTTCACAGAAAAATGCAGGGACTCCTCCTCCCCCTCCCTCCCCCGCCCCCAATGTTCCACTTTCACATAAACCTTTCTTATGAAAACAGAGCTCTTTTTTTCATTCATAAGAAAATGGCGGTCAATTCAAATTATGACATTACTTTTGCCCCACATTATATTTGGTTTCCCATCAAAATTGACAACTTTACAATTGATTTCCATCAGATAACATCAAGAAGCTTCTATTACTCATATTAAGACCTTTTTATAATTTGACATTTCATATAATAATGACATTGACACTAATGACGTTTCTAAATAAAGCCGTAAGAGGGCTCCTCTAATATTCTGCTGGCTCAAGAGTTTGAAACAGTATTTATACAATCCCCGCATTGCAACACTATTTTATTTCTATGATAAGAATAATTTATAGCATGGGCGAATGCAAATGTATGCAGATAGTTCGTAGTACTATGTAAACCACCTCACGTATATTCATATTTTGTTGCCGCGTTTACAGCAGATGCACTTTCATCTTGAAGGGATTTCACGTACGTACGTGAACCGTTTTGAACCTGTATCATCAACTAAATGAAAAACGTAGGTGGTGGTATTCATGTTTAGAGAACCGAAATAGGTATATTTCTATATTGGAAATATTAAATTATACTTTCAAATGCACGCTTATGTAATGTAATGTAATCTGATAAAGAAATCCGACGCACTCTAATAAATTGTTCGAGTTTATTCCAAAACTTCCTTTATAATTTTTTTTTGTTGTTGGTACAGATTGTCCTATTTTAGTAGGTATATACTATGGAAAAAAAAAACAATTATCGCTGTGGTATTTATATCTTTGCGCTAATAAAATTTAATCACAACATAAAACATCACACGAATTACAAAACGCACACGGTCAGTAACTATGGATATTCCTCCTTTAACTGTCTGTCGTAATAGTAAAATTGTTTTATGTGTATGCGCGGTGAATGATATATATTTTGTCATAAAGAGGGGGTCTTTAAACTCAAAATTGTTTAATTTAATTTTACCCCAGACCAGGTTGTAAGTGAGCTCCGAGGAGGAGGAGGAGGAGTAGGGGATACATAATACTATAATGCTGTCTCTACTGTGTTAATATCTAATGTAAACGTTATAATTTGTGTTAAATTATCTATTGTGTTTGTCTTCGTCGTGTATGCTGAGTAGATCAACTATCTAAACTATATCTATACCTACATATTATAGATATACATATATGTATATTATATGTATAGGTGTATTAACCGACGATGTAATACAGATTTAGTTTGTGTGTTCTTTAAAGAGCTTAAACTTGTAAATCGCGGTGTGTGGTAGAACTATCTCTCAGGCTCTCCTTCTCCCTCTCCCTCTTACGTCGGTATTTCATATTAGATTAATTAAAGGTACTTTCCTACTACCTGTTATTTACTCGCGCTATTATATCGTTAGGTTTACTTTTAGCGCTACTGTTATAAACGGTGGGCATATACAGGTGTTACTAAATATGTATTATAGACTTCGTCGCGGTGATTGGATAAGCATTCTTCTTAAATAATAAAACAATCTGGGCATCACACAAATATATCAGAACAAAATTTTCACGGTCGAAGTTTACAACTATCAAATTACTATATTTTTATAATTTGACAGCTGCAAGCAGCATTTAAGTCGTCCAATCCGTCAAAACGGTAGAACCGTGAAATGTATTTCCATAATTTTGACAGCTGTCAAACATATTTTGGTCATTGTAACACTACATGTTATAAAGACATCGATTTTCATAATTTGACAGCTGCAAGCAGTATTTTAATTTTTCCTATTCGTCAAAACAGTAGAACCGTGAAATGTATTTTCCATAATTCGATAGCTGCCAGACATATTCTGGTCCTTCTAACACTATACATATATTATTTAAAAAAATATCGATTTTCGTTTGACAGCTCTAATGTGGTTAAAATTTTGAAGTTTACAACTGTCAAATTACTATTTTTATAATTTGACAGCTGCAAGCAGTATTTTAACTCATCCGATTCGCTAAATCAGCAAAACCGTGAAATGTATTTTCCATAATTTGACAGCTGTCAAGCATGTTTTCATCGATATTATAAAAACATCGATTTTCATAATTTGACAGCTGCAAGCAGTATTTTAATTTCTCCTATTCGTCAAAACAGTAGAACCGTGAAATGTATTTTCCATAATTTGACAGCTGTCAAGCATGTTTTCATCGATATTATAAAAACATCGATTTTCATAATTTGACAGCTGCAAGCAGTATTTTAATTTCTCCTATTCGTCAAAACAGTAGAACCGTGAAATGTATTTTCCATAATTTGACAGCTGTCAAGCATGTTTTCATCGATATTATAAAAACATCGATTTTCATAATTTGACAGCTGCAAGCAGTATTTTAATTTCTCCTATTCGTCAAAACAGTAGAACCGTGAAATGTATTTTCCATAATTCGATAGCTGCCAAACATATTCTGGTCCTTATAACACTATACATATATTATTTTAAAAAAATATCGATTTTCATTTGACAGCTCTAAATATGTTAAAATTTTGAAGTTTACAACTGTCAAATTACTATTTTTATAATTTGGCAGCTGCAAGCAGTATTTTAACTCGTCCAATTCGTCAAAACGGTAGAGCAGTGAAATATATTTCCATAATTTGACAGCCGTCAAAGGTATTTTTTTCGTTATAACAATATATGTTATAGAAAAATATCTATTTTCATTTGTCAGCTCCAAAGACGTTAAAATTTTAAAATTTACAGCTGTCATATTACTATTTTTATCATTTGACAGCTGCAAGCAGTATTTTAACTCATCCGATTCGCTAAAACAGCAAAACCGTGAAATGTATTTTCCATAATTTGACAGCTGTCAAACACATTGTGGTCGTTCTAACGCCAGATATTATAAAAATATTGATTTTCATTTGACAGCTGTAATGAGGTAAAAATTTTGAAGTTTACAACTGTCAAATTACTATTTTTATAATTTGACAGCTGCAAGCAGTATTTTAACTCATCCAATTCGCTAAAACAGCAAAACCGTGAAATCAGCTGTCAAACATAGTGTGGTCGTTCTAACGCTAGATATTATAAAAATATCGATTTTCATTTGACAGCTTTAAAGACGTTAAAATTTTGTAGTTTACAACTCTCAAATTACTATTTTTATAATTTGGCGGCTGCAAGCAGTATTTTAACTCGTCCAATTCGTCAAAACGGTAGAGCAGTGAAATGTATTTCCATAATTTGACAGCTGTCAAAGGTATATTATAAAAAATATCGATTTTCATTTGACAGCTCTAATGAGGATAAAATTTTGAAGTTTACAACTGTCAAATTACTATTTTTATAATTTGACAGCTGCAAGCAGTATTTTAACTCGTCTAATTCGTCAAAACGGTAGAGCAGTGAAATGTATTTCCATAATTTGACAGCTGTCAAGCATATTTTCATCGTTGTAGGGGTAGATACTATAAAAACATTCATTTTCATAATTTGACAGCTGTCAGGAATTTTTTGAACGTTACTAAACTGCAAATTGCAATAAATAACTGTCTTTAAAAAGTAACAACTCTAGAAACGTTAAAATTTAGAAAGTTACAATTGCCAAAACCCAATATAAATTGCTGTTTTCACAATTTGACAGCTGCACGAAATATTTAAACTATGACGTCCGCCAAAACAGGGAGAAGACGAAGTGTCCTGATAGGTTGACAGCTTCCAGAAGACAAAAACATATACATATGTGACGAAAATGTTGAAACAGCGAAGTGTCAAATTCTGGAAAAAAATGACTTTTTTTATAATTTGACAGCTGTAAGATATATTTTGACAGTTATTCCTGTTAAAAAAAACATACACAAAATTGAAAATAAAGTGACTTCATGGTTTGACAATTTTCAATGAAGAACACAACGCTTAAAAGTGTTTAAGCTATCAAATATTCGTTACTATTTGACATCTATCAAAAATGTTTTTATACATATGTTGAATACGATTGTTGGATAGCTTAAAAAAAGTCTTTTACAAGTTAAAAAAAAGTGTAAAATGTCGTTGTCGTTTTTATAAGTTAATCGCAAAATCCGAGAAAAACTACTGTTTTTTTATAATTTAACAGCTGCAAGCAGAATTTGATCTATTTTCAAACCAGTGCAACTGTGAAACTTGTTTACGACGCTTGTGAGTGTAGAAAAGTGTGAAAAATGTTCTTGCAATAGACAAGCATATCTTGATAAATATAACCTCCAATTTGACACCTGTCATGAATAAAGACAATTAATTTTACTATTTAAATATTGAAATAATAAATCTGACAGTTGGCAGATGAATTTGACATTTACAATTATTACACCTGTCAAAGGTATCTTAACACGTTTACAAATGTCAAATACGATGAAAAAAATTAATGTGGAAAAAAATAAATGTTGGTTTCTAATGAAATTGTTTCTGTAGACAAAATGTTACGACGCATAACCTCAATTTTTTTCTATGTCAAACGAGAAAGGGACTACCTCATATCGTGCAGTGAAAAACAAGGAAAGAAAAGCAACACGTTTTCCAACCCCATCGATCTTGATACTATTTTTATATCGGTTTTTTTTATATATATGCATATTTTTATATCATCCCTCAGCTTAACCTTTTTTTTTTTAAAGAGAAAAAATATTATCCACATCAAAAAAAGAACTAAAAAGGTCCTGTCGTACCCGCTTATTTATTTTTACTATGTACACCTTTTTTTTAATCGTCAATCACACGCTGATCAAAGCCCTCTTGCATCGATTATTGACTTTATATGTGTACCTACCCAGTCTAAAACGTAGGACCGTTCGAAAAACCCATTCAAGCCCACAAAATTTGATTTTCTTTCCAGTTCTCTCTTTCAAGCTTCGCAATAACTTGGAAATTAGCACGCAGTTCTAGCGGGCGCACCCGATATTTACTTAGCGAAGCACGAATCAAACGATAATACGGTTTGAATTGTAGAACGAAGTCGAGAGAGAAACGACATTAGCATAACAATTAATATGTCGTCGGTGCACGGTGGTGTGCTGTCAACCCCTAACAATCCATGCGTCCTTTTCAGGAACCTAATCTTAAATCGAGTTTAAACAAAAATAATTACCATCTTTTGCCCGCGAATATATATCTCGCGCACGCAAAAAGAGCACAAGCGAGTTTCCTAACAACGAGAATAACTCATTCGGCAATTATTTCACTTGAATAATATCTTCCGGACATGTCCGCGCATACTCATTATCGTACTTAGTGTTTAGGAGGTCGCTGCAAACAGGATTCAGCCGCCGTAGAACCAGAGTCGTAATTAAAATGAAATAAACCCCGGACTAAGTAACCGTAATAATTTGTTATGTGTGTTGAGCATTACTTCACTTTTGGTTTTAATTAAAGCCGTGGCGAAGATTAACTACGGTTGTAAAATCTTAACGCTAGATGGCGGTAGTAACGGAAAAGCAACGACGGCTAATTTATATCTCCTCTTTTGAGATCTTAACTTTTCTTCGTTTTTGGGTTTAGTTTTTCATAATTAGGGAATCCGAGACGAGTTTTTGATCTTCATGGTGATACCGCCAAAATTCCCCGTCGAAATCTATTGTTTCGACAAGCATTTCCTCAGGTGATCAAATAAAATTACAAAATGAAATTTGTGTCAAAACCATGAATGCTCAATGTTTTCTCTTGATATATTATTGTCTAATACAGGATGGCAAGACTCCGATTATCGATAGTATTGCCGATATTGAGCTGAAGCTCTTAACCTAGCAACGCATGCGACGTGTTGGTTGTTCTATTCGATGCCATGCAAGATCCAACTTGTCATAGACATTCGAGACCATTATTCGCTATTATAGGCTTTGTGATGCTAGCAATAAGATTGATGTTCTTGACTCTTGACTCACAATAGCCCAGCATCTTCAGCGCTCTTTTGACGATGTCATGGGATGGCGATTATTCCTAAAACTCTTCTCGAGGACGCATAACTCTACCACCACCTTCTCGATGGTGAGTTAGTTTTCAACTACTATAGTGTCGTCTCCAAATTCCTCCTCATGAGGAGCCTCAGGGTCAAACTTGGTTTTTCCGATTAATTCTCACCTACGAAACTCTAACGCTAATTTCTCCCAAATTAAGCGTCTTGCAGATTCGGGTATTACGAACGATTATCGTGGTATCTTGGTATATCAGAACCAAACCAAATTAACAGGGATTTGGGAATCCCCACTCTACAACAGCGTCGCCTTCAAATTCCTGCTAGCCTCAAGATCAAACTTGGTGCAATCCTAACCTAGTCTGTCCCAAATCAAACGTCTTAACATATTGCAGGGGTTGCAGCGTGGGTTACGAACAATTATCGTGGCAGAACTAACTGGTAATCCTCCTTTCTGAGTGGATAAGCTACGACACTGGCTGGGAAAAGAATCTTTGAAAGGGCGTCACGGTGGCGAAACATTTTGATTGTACATCAGGGGGAGTTGGATCCGGATAGGCCTGAATTGATATTAGAATTATGAAGTAGAAACAACAGTTCTTGTTTGATCTATGTCCAGAACAAGACTAGTTTTTATTACGTCACAATACATACATCAGATACATACTAAACATGAATACATTTTGACAATAGATGTCGCTGGTGATAACATGTCGGGATACAATAACAAAAACTTTCAACACTCCCACTATCACGTCATGTCATTCACGTAAACCTAGTTCTTCGACAAATTTAACATGTTTCTCAGTAGACAAATTTTTTGTTAAGATATCAGCTACCATATTATTCGTAGGGAGGTATTCAACTTTGATCAAATTATTAGAGATAGCTTCTCTAACAAAGTGGTGTCTTACATCTATATGCTTGGTTCGTTTATGGAACATTGGGTTTACAGATAATTTCTGTGCACCTTGATTGTCATTAAATACTGTAATGGGGTAATCAAACTCAGTTAATTCAAGCATTAAATTCTTTAAATATATAGCTTCTTTTGAAGATTCAGCCAAAGCCATGTATTCAGCCTCCGTGCTGGATAATGCTACGGTTCTCTGTTTCCGGCTTTCCCATGAGATCGCAGCACCTGAGAGTTTGAATACAAGACCTGTGTACGATTTTCTGTCAAGCGCATTGCTTGCCCAGTCCGCATCAGCAAATCCAAGTAATTTACTATTATCGTGGGTAAATTTTAAACAATAATCTTTTGTTCCTTTTAAATACCTTAGCACCCGCTTCGCGCATTTCCAATGATGTTCTGTACAACTATTGTTAAACTGACTCAGATAGCTGACTGTGTAAGCAATGTCTGGACGCGTTAACACAGCTAAATACATTAAGCTTCCTATCAGTTTTTGATAAGGAATTTCTTTGCTACAAACTTTAGCGTCACTATTAACATCATTAACAAAATTCATGGGAGTATTAACACCTTTGCAGTCCACCATATTAAATTTCTTTAACAAGTTATCTATATAACCTTCTTGATCTAAACTAATACAATGATTTGTTTTATCTATATTTATTCGAACCCTTAGAATTTGTTTGGCTTCGCCCAAGTTCTTTATTTTAAATTCTGAATTTAATTGCTTAGTAGCTTAATAAAGTGCAATTATGGTTAAATTGTCTCTCTGCTTTTTAATAAACAAACAAGGTTCAATCTCAGATTTCTTATAGCCTAATTGTAATAAGAAAACATTGATTCTTTCGTACCAAGCTCTTGACGATTGTTTTAAACCATAAACAGCTCTTTTTAACCTCAGGACCTTGTTTTTATCATCTGATAGTTCAAACCCTTCGGGAATCATCATAAAAACTTTTTCTTTTAAGATACCATTTAAAAAAGCTGTTTTAACATCAAAATGAAAAATACTTAGATTAAGTTTAACTGATAAAGCAATTAAGGTAGAGTGTCTCACTACTGGTGAAAAAGTTTCGTCGTAGTCTACACCAGGCTTTTGTGAAAAACCTTTAGCCACGAGTCTTGAACGATATTTTATATTACCTTCATTATCGCACTTTCGCTTAAAAACCCATTTGCACTGCACAACGGTACCACTATTAGGAGCATCAACCACTTCCCATGCCTGATTTTCCTCAAACGAATCCAGTTCATCTTTCATCGCTTCCTTCCATCTACTTGCATCTGGTCTTGACATAGCATCTTCAAGTGTTACTGGGGTCATCATCCAAGCTGCTAGCTGCACACAGGTAAGTAACATATCCTTCGAATACTTTCGGTTTTGGTGTTCTGTCAGATTTTCTTACAATTGACGTATCAACATCTCTATCTGGTATAAAATTACTATCTTCATCATCATTGGTGAATGATTCGTCCTGACTTGTATCATTGTCATTATCTTCCATAGCTCCCACTAAATCTGTACTCTCATCAGTTTCACTGGAAACTTCTGGATCTGCCTGTTCGGCTGTTACAATACTGACATACTTGTCAGTGTCTTCAATTATGATGACATCTCGGCTAGTAGAAACTGTGTTATTGCTGGGATTATACATCCTGTAACCCTTCACATTATCACTATAGCCAGCAAATATTTGTTTAACTGCCTTTTTGTCCCATTTTAGCCTATTCTGCTTTGGTACATGAACCATAGCTTTACTGCCAAAAATTCTGAGGTTACTGACATCTGGTCTAACACCTGTCCATAGTTCGTATGGTGTCTTTTCTATACCTGAAGCAATTGAGCGATTGCGAAGATAAACCGCTGTATTTACAGCTTCTGCCCGAAACTTCTTATCAAGATTTGCATCGAACAATAAGCATTTAGCTTTTCCAATGACGGTTCTGTTCATTCGTTCACACATTCCATTTTGCTCTGGTGTATGGGGATTTGTTTTTTGGTGAAGGATTCCATTTGTCTTTAAAAAATTTTCAAATTCCTTACTGCAAAATTCACCTCCATTGTCTGTTCTTAAAATTTTTATTTGTTTATTCACCTGGTTTTCTACTAAACTTTTAAATTGTTTAAAATATTCAAAGACCTCATCCTTTGCTTTGAGAAAATAAACAAAAACCATACGGCTGAAATCATCTTCAACTATTAAAAAATATTTCGAACCACCAATTGACAAATTCTCCATCGGTCCACATACATCAGCATGTAGCAAATCCTTAGCTCTGTTGCCTCTATTTGGGAATGATAATCTAGATTGCTTAGCCTCACAACACACTTTGGTCCATCTGTTTTGAATTCATCCGTTAATACTATCCGTCTACTATCTTCATTGTTTTATTCAAGTAATCATAATTTGTGTGTCCAAATCTGCGATGGCATGTATTACCCGTTACACTTGTTAATGTTGTTAATAGGCAATTGTCTTCGACAACAATATTTAACTTGTAAACACAATCTTTTAAATCAGCTGTTGCAATCAATTGATTGTTTTTATTGAATATTTTACAGCCACTAACCTCAAATTTCACTCTATTTCCATTTTTAATTAACTGACTTACAGATAGCAAGTTTGTTGTCAATCCGGGAACACATACAACATCTTTTACTGATATATCAAATCGCTGACTGTTCACAACTGTTGTTAAATTAACAGTACCTGTACCTAAAACAGATAGTTTAGTTTTGTTTGCTACCATTATTTCCTTCATGGCTGTCTCTTTAACATTATCTACAAAGTATTCTTGATTGGGCGTTGAATGCACACTAGCACCTGAGTCGATGTACCATTCTGACTTGTGGAAGACTCCATTTAAAAACACTGCACTAAAAGCATTTGTAACTGCTGTATTAGATTTATTATCCTTTTGAGGACATTTGTTTTTAAAATGACCGATTTCTTTACATTTGTAACATCTGATTTCCTTTTTGACAGATACATTGCTGTTGACATTTCGTTTTTTAGAGTGCCAACCTTTACTTACAAAAGCACTACCAGTGTTACCAGTTTGCTCTTCCATGTCAAGTAACTTGGTTCTTATGGCATCTGTAGTAATTTTAATACCGGAATGTTCGTTCGCCATTATCATTGGCGCGAATTTATCCGGTAATCCCGCCAACAATAACGATCCGATCCATTCGTCACTTATCTTAAATCCCGTTCTGTCCAGTTTTTGGCCTGTTTCCACTATCTGATTGACATAGCTTGCCATCGAGTTGCAATTGATGAGTCTGATTGATATTAAATTACGCAGCAGGGTGATTTTCCGTGCAAAGCCACTATCATCAAACAATGTTTTTAATTTTTTCCACAAATCGACCGTTGTCTTTGTCTCTTTAATATGCACATATAAAGACGCATCGATTGTTAAGACCAATTTCGCTTTAGCCTTGGCATCATCTGCATCCACTACACTTTCGATGCATTGTGACAATCCCTCCAAAACTAGAAGATTTTCTGCGGCGAACTTCCACTCTTTTCTCTACCTTTTAGTTTTGGAACACTAGCAATGTAGTTCATAGCCATGCTCTTAAACGAAATTACACAACACTAAGATCACTACTAACAAGAAAGGCGTTGTTCTGGGCCCATAACCTATTAGAATTATGAAGTAGAAACAACAGTTCTTGTTTGACCTATGTCCAGAACAAGACTAGTTTTTGTTACGTCACAATACATACATCAGATACATACTAAACATTAATACATTTTGACAATAGATGTCGCTGGTGATAACATGTCGGGATACAATAACAAAAACTTTCAACAATTGAATCCTCGAGATGTCTACCACGTGGTCGACCAAGACATCCCCTCGTTAAGGAATACAAGACTAGGGCGATCTTAAAGCTGTAGCCTTAGTCAAATAATAGTCCTGGCTCTTAGACATTTCTCTTTTTACACTCTTAAATGAAGTGATGATGAGATGATGATAAGATGAACAAACATTTTTCTTTTTCAAATTTAAGTGTGTTGAATGCTTGTTCAAAGATAGAGAGAGAGAGATCCTTAGTGTTTATCCAGTACTGAAGATATTACAAACTTTCTAGCGAATGGGTTTCGTGAGGCAATAGATCTTCAAGTAGTCATCAACAAACATTCTCAAGAAGAACAAATACACAACGAACTAATTCCGTTTATTATAAAAAAAACATTAACAAATTTATAAAAAAAAGAAATGTCAAGAAGGAGAACTTAAATTAGACTCCCATAACACTACTTTCACTAAGGTAGACAAAGGTGCAGGTACTGTAATCATTGATAAATTTATTTATATTGACAAACTCTTGAATTTTTGTTAAATAATAACTATACTTTACTAGTTAAAAACCGTTTAAATCCATTTATAACAAGCACAAGATTTTTTACTCGAATATTCCAAGCCACATCAAAAACTCATTCCTATGAATACTCAAAAACTGTTTATAATATAAGGGTGTGCATCAGGCTCGATCAGTTGACGTTTTTATTTTGAATAGCATTTTTTTTTTTTAGGGCGGATGTAGCAAGGTGCCGACTTTAATAACAAAGTCATTAGTTGCGCTATAGGCACAGCTTGGAAATTAAACCTTAATGTCTTTATTCTATCACGGTTCGTCGCTAAAAACGTCCGGACCCTCCTATTAATATGATTTTAATTTTAAATAAAATCATTCGAACATCTTGATAGTGAATATTATTCCGAATACAATCACTTGTTGATATCCATCCGCTCGGAATAGGTACCTAAAATAAAAACACAATCGCAATCGTTGTCATACGAGAGAACTAACTCACTCTCGAGACTTTTCCTCCTTTTTCCCGACCAACAACGTGAGAGATATATCGGTTGCGTGCAGGAAATCCTGCGGGTATTGACAAGTAAAAGTCCGTGGGCTTTAGTCGGGGTGGATACGATATCCCGAAAACTATTGGAGTGAACGCGTTAATCTGACAATCCCTTACGCCTTAACTCGGGTCCACCAACGAAATAAAAAAAAAAAGGAAAAAGATAAAAGGGGGGAAAATAAGTCTGTTGGGTTAACACAGTTTTCGAACTACGACTACGTACGTGTCAGGTAAAAAAAAAAAGAAATCTTATTTCGGAATTTTTAAGACGTATTAAGGTACTAACTTCTAAGTCTAAGTTCAATTGATTATCGTGGTGGTATCAAATAAAAATCGTTTCCGCCTCTATGATTATCTCTAATTTGACGATGTGGCAAATGGACCGTCACTAACTCTGATCTCTGGATAAAAATCACAGAGTTGAAAGAAATGTTAACAAGATCAGAACGCGCTCGGATCGTCACAGAGTCTCCGCCGCAGCCGCCGAAAATTGCTAAATTAGAAATCGATCATAGTGCGCTGATATCTTCGATTTTTTATTTTTAAGACGAATTTCTATAAGTGCTAAATTAGTATTCCTTATAAAACGGTCTCGTATAATACGATCTGTATCTATATATCACTTCACCCGCATGCTTTACCTCCTCTGTACCGTTTAGTGTTTTATATATCCGAAATAAGGTAATACATTCTAAGAGTTGCTTTATATCTTAGAGCAAGCGGTACATCTTAAAAGCTCACTTACCTTTTCCGAGTTGTTTCTTCTAGACTACCTTTTTCGCCTCTTTTTTTTTTTGGCTGCCAGGAAACCCTACGATTAGATTTATTTTCTTACCGGGAAACGTTTTCAAACCGCAAAAATTTTTACGACCTCAGTTTTAAATTCAATGCGCAAACTATCTAGAAATTCTGTATCATCTTTCAATTCAATATAACAACGTTACAGCTTCTATCAGGCCCTGAACAAGATTAAAATTAAGTAAGTAAAACGAGTTTTGCACAACTTTGTTTTCTTGTTAACTCTGACAGCTGTCAAAATCGAGGAACATGGCGAATTACGACACAACACTTACTATTTTGTCTAACGAAATAGTTTTGCAACTGTCAAATTATAAAAATAATAATTTTTCTAACGTCTTTAGAGCTGTCAAATTATACGAATAGTTATTTATTGCAATTTCCAGTGTAGTAACGTTTAAAAAATTTCTGACAGATGTCAATTTATTTCGATTTCTAGTGCTATAACGATCAAAATATTTTTGACAGCTGTCAAATGATCGAAATGTTTCACAATTCTACTGCTTTAGCGAATACATACATAGATATGATTCTACTTGCAGCTGTCAAATTACAAACACAGTAATTTTTCTTGAATTTGACAATTTATTTCAACTGTCGAAATATTAGTAACACGTACGAGATTATAAAAACAGCATTCATTGCCATTTCGAGTGCTGTAAATCTTCTGACAGCTGTCAAAATTGAGAAACATGGCAAATAGTTCTGTAATTCTGTTTGTAACGGTGAAATTATAAAAATAATAATTTTTCTAACGTCTTTAGAGCTGTCAAATTATACGAATAGTTATTTATTGCAATTTCCAGTGTAGTCACGTTTAAAAAATTTCTGACAGATGTCAATTTATTTCGGTTTCTAGTGCTATAACGATCAAAATGTTTTTGACAGCTGTCAAATGATCGAAATATGTTTCACAATTCTACTGCTTTAGCGAATACATACATAGATATGATTCTACGTGCAGCTGTCAAATTACAAACACAGTAATTTTTCTTGAATTTGACAATTTATTTCAACTGTCGAAATATTAGTAACACGTACGAGATTATAAAAACAGCATTCATTGCCATTTCGTGTGTTGTAAATCTTCTGACAGCTGTCAAAATTGAGAAACATGGCAAATAGTTCTGTAATTCCGTTTGTAACGGTGAAATTATAAAAATAATAATTTTCTAACATCTTTAGAGCTGTCAAATTATACGAATAGTTATTTATTGCAATTTCCAGTGTAGTAACGTTTAAAAAATTTCTGACAGATGTCAATTTATTTCGATTTCTAGTGCTATAACGATCAAAATGTTTTTGACAGCTGTCAAATGATCGAAATATGTTTCACAATTCTACTGCTTTAGCGAATACATACATAGATATGATTCTACGTGCAGCTGTCAAATTACAAACACAGTAATTTTTCTTGAATTTGACAATTTATTTCAACTGTCGAAATATTAGTAACACGTACGAGATTATAAAAACAGCATTCATTGCCATTTCGTGTGTTGTAAATCTTCTGACAGCTGTCAAAATTGAGAAACATGGCAAATAGTTCTGTAATTCTGTTTGTAACTGTGAAATTATAAAAATAATAATTTTTCTAACGTCTTTAGAGCTGTCAAATTATACGAATAGTTATTTATTGCAATTTCCAGTGTAGTAACGTTTAAAAAATTTCTGACAGATGTCAATTTATTTCGATTTCTAGTGCTCTAACGATCAAAATCTTTTTGACAGCTGTCAAATGATCGAAATGTTTCACAATTCTACTGCTTTAGCGAATACGTACATAGATATAATTCTACTTGCAGCTGTCAAATTATAAACACAGTAATTTTTCTTGAATTTGACAATTTATTTCAACTGTCGAAATATTAGTAACACGTACGAGATTATAAAAACAGCATTCATTGCCATTTCGAGTGTTGTAAATCTTCTGACAGCTGTCAAAATTGAGAAACATGGCAAATAGTTCTGTAATTCTGTTTGTAACGGTGAAATTATAAAAATAATAATTTTCTAACATCTTTAGAGCTGTCAAATTACAAAAATATTTATTGCAATTTTCAGTTTACTACTCGGGGAAAAAAATCCTGAAAACAATTATTTTTTATAATTTCTAGTGTTATAACGACAAAAATGTGTTTGACAGCTATCGAATGATAGGAATATGTTTCACAATTATAATTTAACCTGCATCTGTCAAATTAAAAAAACAGTAATTTTTCTTGAATTTGGCAATTTATTTCAACTGTCGAAATATTAGTAACACGTAGCCATATTAATCGTAATTTTTCTATTTTATTCAACATAATAAACAAAACATTTTCGACAGCTATCAAATTGTGACACATTTGATATATATATATATACTTCTTTAAAAACTGTCAAACTATGAAATCACTTTACTTAATATTTATTTAATATTATGCATATTATTTACTCGTAGACCACTCACAAAAAAATGTTTGACAGCTGTCAAATTGTAACACATATTGCACAATTTCAATGCTTGTAGGCGTTGTATTCTTATTTGAAAATTGTCAAATTATTGAAATCACTTTATTTTCAATGTTTTGCACGTTTCTAACAAGAATAACCGTCAAAATGTATCTGACAGCTGTCAAATTATAAAAACAATAATACGTAATCGTTAATGTACGTCCAAAAGCGTTTAAGTTGTAAAAACATGTTTTTGGAGAGGACACAATAGTTTAAATATTTATTTATAACGTTCAAAAAATTTCTGACAGCTATCAATTTAAGAGACCAAATATTTTTCTATTAATGTTCTGGTATGATAGCTGTCAAATTGTATCACACATTTGACAATTTCAACAAGGTTTTACGTGTTTTTCACTGTAACTGTCAAAATATTTTTAACAGCTATCAAATTATAAAAAGGGTTTTATTTTCCGAATTTGACAGTCGTCGTTTAAACATTTTCTGCAGTTGAGCTGTTGAAATATATTTTACAATTTTGAATGTGATCATTACGATCAAAAAGAATAGTGACAGCTGTCAATTTTCGTAAACGATTTACGATTTTGAAGGTCGTAACCGTCAAATAATTTCTGATGAGCAGGATTCTTAGATTTTTTTGAAAGCTGAAGTGCTTTATGACCTGTTTTGACAGTTGGAATTGTTACAGCTAGCGAACTATGGACATAATTATTTATTACGACTTGATGGTTTTCGGTGTAACTGTCAAAATGAACTATGAAATTATAAAAAGAGTATTTTTTTCGAATTTGACAGTCGTCGTCTTGAAACTATTAACCTCTTTAAACATTTTTTTACAGTTGTCTAATTATGAATGTAGAAATTTTTAAATTAGCTGCTGAAATATATTTTACAATTTTGTCATGTCATTACGATCAAAAAGAATTGTGACAGCTGTCAATTTTCGAAAACGATTTACGATTTTACAGGTCATAACCGTCAGATAATTTCTGACATACTGTCAAAATGCAAACTTGCAGGCTTCATAGATTTTTTTCGAAAGCTGTCAACAAACTCAAGCGCTTTACGACCTGTTTTGACAGTTGGAGTGGAGACATTATTTGTTACTTCTATCAAACTTTGAAAATTATTAGTTATTACGATTATTCGCAGAAGTAGGCCTGGGAATTATCAAAATATGTCTAACACCTGTCAAATCGTAATTTTGCTCAGATTTAACAATTGTATTTGTAAGATCTGAGAACTGTCAAATTGTAGAATCAGCTGTTTATGTTTTTGAATAGATATAACAGTCAACAATTTCTGACAGCTGTCAAATTTTCTTTGTATTTTAATGCTTGTAACCGTGTCAAAGTACTTCTGACAGCTCTTAAATTGTTGGCATGTACTTGAGGACTTGTTATTGGAGAAAAGGAGTAGAGAACGTCTAGCACACACTTTAATTTTTTTTTTCCTTTAGAAATTCAACCATCGTAAGATTAACTTTTACTTTGATCGATGCCGAGGCATTGCGGAAACTTTAGATATTTAAAAGTTAACTACCGGAGCGTAGTTTCGTGAGATATCGATAACTGCTTTATTGACCGTGAGTGAGCTCGCCGAACTTCGAAGTAAAATAGTTGTTTAATTAAACTTCGTCGAAGTCTACCTTTAATCTGGTCTATAACCAATGCAACACCTTCACGTCTAATCGGTTTAGCGAAGAGTACAAGAAAAAAGAAGAAGAGGAAGTAGTAGTTGTAGTATTGGTAGTAGACGAAAAAGAGGGAAGCAAATTGGAAAATTTAAACTTTTCAACTTTGAACGACCACCAAATCAACTTCCGGATACACCGGTCTAATTTTTTTTTCGTTTGTTTGATGTTTCGTAATTGATTTATGAAACTGTTTTATTATTAATTCGGCTTGGATTAAACTCGACTAACAAACTTCAAATTTGACGTCAATATGAGAATTTTTATCATAAAAAAAAGAGGTACTTGAATCCAATTTATTTCCAGTTTATTGCATCGTATATTCCCCTTCTTCCATATCATCATCATCTTATAAGACTCATAATACACAGTCACTAACGTTACATAACCTCTAAAAATTGAAATTTTCAATTTCGCCGACTCCGTGCGACACCGTAGATATAAGGGATGGAAAGGGGAAGGTGACCTTGTGTGGTGAAAGAGGGTTTAACGGGAGTTTAGGCGTTAGCGGCGATGCTGCGCGTTTGGAGGACGGCCCAAAAACATATCTTAAAACGTAATATTTCGGTTACATCGGAAATATTTCCCCGCGAAAGATAAAAGGTACCGCCGTCGCCGCCTCGTCCCTTTCTCGTTGCTCCGATGTCCTTCTCTTCACGCAGCAGCAGAGCTAAGGCAACCAATCTTTGATGTTAAAATGTTCTGAGCATGAAAATTGAATTTCTTCTCGGGGCGTCTTTACATCTCTTAGCATATCTAATCCGATGCTGGAATGATGTCGGATGAAAGACGGAGAAGCCGATATATAAGGATATATACCGGGTGTCCCAGCAGAGTTAGAGAATATTTTCAAATATACTTATGTACAGGGTGTCCCAATTATAGAAAAAGTGTAATCGTCACCTTAATTAGCCAACCTTCTAACTCCCAAATAACAAAATTTAGAGGAAACAAATAAATTTATCTATCTTTACAGTTTTTTAAACAAGGACAGTCTCTATTTACCTACGAAGGAGTGTTTTTTTATTCGTTGAATGAGCGGGTTGTAGGGGGGTGATTAGGCGCATTGGGGGCGTGTGCAGCGACTCATAATTAGTAGAAATACGAAGTTTCATTGTTATTAGATAGTTAGTCTTTGAGCTATCGTCAACCAAGTAACATAATCAGGAGTGAAGTGGCATAGTTTATTTAAACAAGGAAGGGAATCCCTTGAAGACGACCCGAGGCCGGATAGGAGCATTGAGGTGACCACGCCAGCACTTATCCAAGTTCCAGTTGAAAAAATTGTACTCGAAGATGCTCGACTAAAGAAGAAACAACTCGCAGAAATGGTTGGAGTATCCGATACAACAATTTTTAAAATCCTACACAATCATCTCGGCATGTCTAAGGTCAGCGCAAGATGGGTGCCGAGAATGCTTACGCCGCCGCAAAAACAACAGCGCGTAGAGTGTTCGCGTGCATTTTTGGACCTCTGTAATGAAGACAAGGATGGTGTATTGAGTCGACAAAACTTGGCTTCATCATTATGAACCTGAGTCCAAACAAGACTCCATGCAGTGGCATAAAAAGGGCACAGCACCTCCCAAGAAATTTAAAGTGTCACAATCAGCTGGGAAACTCATGGCAACGGTATTTTGGGACTCGGAAGGAATATTGTTGATCGATTATAAAGATAAAGGTGTTTCTATAACCGGAGAATATTACGCTTCAATATTAGAGCGACTAAAAGAAGCCATTAAAGAGAAAAGACGGGGAAAATTGACGAAAGGTGTGCTGCTTTTGCACGACAACGCGCCCGTCCGCAAGAGCCGCGTTGCGTTAGCTGCCCTGCATAAGGTGGGCTTCGAAATTGTGAATCACTCAACCTACATCCCAGACCTGGCCCCGAGTGATTATTACCTGTTTCCGAAAATGAAAAAAGAGCTGCGGGCTAAAAAATTTACTGCCGATGATGAAGTCAAGGAGGCAGTTTCGGAGTATTTTGCAGATAGCTAGTTTATCAGTGGCAACGTTTGATTTTGGGCACAAAAGAACTGCTTGCAAGTCCATCGTATACACTTTGTTGCTCTCACTGCTTTTATCCTGGTCCTTCTCCTTTCTGGATTATTTTTTCTTTTCTTGATACTTTGCGTATTCTTCTTCTAAAATTCTAAATTCTAAAAATTCTAAATCTAAATAAACTCAAATTTAAATCGTTGAAATAGTAGTCAAAATAAGTAATAGAAAATCAGACGACGTTCCTTTGATGACACCAATCTTTACTGTATAGTTGTTTGGACTGCCATTGTGGTTCCATCTTTGGCAGACTTGGGTCCTCATTTTTCATCAGCCATACTGTGTAAACCAAGTTTTGTTTCATCTTCTTTCTTTTTCAAATTTCCAGGAATGTACTATCCATTCTCCTATTCCCAGTGAATTAAGATACATTCTTTTGCACACCTTGCACCTCTTCTTTTCGGTCTCTGTGTCGTTGATTTTCACCTAATTTCATATTCAGTTGCACAAAAAGTTTCTTTTCTTTCCGTGGAATTATGATTAGAAAATCATAATTTAGAAAAAGATTCGGGGCCTAACTCATCGGAAGATATTTCTAGGGATGAAATTGCAAAAAACAGTGTAGATCACACATTATCGATCTACTGAAGACTTGAATGGTGAAGAAGAAAATGCAGAAAACGAAGAACCTTTGAGAAGAAAAGGAGACACGTTAATGAAGGCAACTGGAAAAGGGAGTAGAATAAAATCAGAAGAGAGCTAGGCGACTGGTATAAAGGGAAAAAAAGATAGTTGATGGAAAATGGAAATACAGCATTTCAAAGCAACAGCGAGTTCTGAAAGAGAGGTCTTCAAAATATCTACTCAAAATCGAAATTCAGCGAAGAAGAGGACTTCTATCCTCCTCTGAAAACTAACATTTTAAAGTGGGCTTCTTCGCTGAATCTTGATTTTTGGTAGATATTTTGAACACCTCTCTCTCAGAACTCGCTGTTGCTTTGGAATGCTGTATTTCAATTTCCCATCAACTAACTGTTTTTTTTCCTTTACACCAGTCGCCTAGATCTCTTCTTCTTTTATTCTGCTCCCTTTTCCAGTTGCCTTCGTTAACGTGTCTCCTTTCCTTCTCAAAGGTTCTTCGTTTTCTGCATTTTCTTCTTCGCCATTCAAGTCTTCAGTAGGTCGATAATGTGGATCTTTGGCTGTTGATGTTTTACTATTTTGATCCACACTGCTTTTTGCAATTTCATCCCTAGAAATATCTTTCGATGAGTTAGGCTCCGAATCTTTTTCTTTGCAACTTTGAACTTCAGTAGGTTGCTAATTTGTGTCTTCAGTGTATGACGCCTCATTGGCATTTATCTTCTATGTTTTCGTTTTCCAAAGTATCTTTAGATAAGAAGTATACTTCACTAGCTTCTATATCCACATCTTGATTGGAATTATCTCTCTCTTCTTGAACTACAGTGTGTTCTTGAACTAAAGTATATTCTACATTGTTAGGTAGTTGAGAATCCACGAAAATTGGGGACTTTTCCAGAGCCATATCTAGAACTTTTGGTGCAAGGGACACCATCTACGAAAATAAGACAAAACCATTACAGTTGGCACTTTTCAAAATTAAATAAATTACAACAAACACAAACGTTTACTTCAAAAGTTACTCAAAACTTCAAGCAATATAAATGTACATTACCTTGTTAGAAGCGATGCAAATTAGGGCTCAATTACCTCAATTTTAGCTTTGGAGATATGAGGTTTTAGAGTTACGAGCGAGTTATGATATTTGATCACAACGTAGCTACCAAGACATACTAACAGATGGTGCAAATATCTAAAATTGTGATAAAAATGGAGTTATGAAGTTTGCTAATTAGGGTGGTGTTGGTTTAAAAAAAAATGGTCCAATTATGCGAGTACCTAATATACCTGCCCACACATTCAGGGACTATCTATGTTGGCTATCAGTTGTCTGGAATTGATGGGAATTGACAGCGTCATAATAATGATAATTGTGACGATTACCAGAACCGTTTTTATGAAAAGTTGCTTCATCCGAAAACATAATAAAACTAAAACGATGTTCATCGTTGTCAATTTTGTCAATGGCCCACTGGCCCCCCTCCCCACTATATAATTCCAACAGCGGAAGAAGTAGCTTCTAAATTGAATAACAAAAAATATTTTCTGTAATTGACATGAGTTCGGGATTTTGGCAAATAAAATTAAGCAAGGCAAGTTCAGATTTGTGTACTTTTAATACACCATTTGGTAAATATAAATTTCAAAGACTTCCATTTGGTATTAGATCAGCACCGGAAATTTTTCAAAAGTTGACGACGAATATTTTTGGAAATATAGAAGGCGTTGAAGTGGTATTTGATGATTTAATCATTTCTGGATCAACGGAAGGAGAACATGATAAGATATTTAGAGCCAGCAAGAAATTACAATATTACATTTAATACAGGAAAACAACAATTTAAAGTCAGATCTGTCAAATTTCTGGGACACATTGTAAATGAAGAATGTTTAAGACCAGATGAAGATAAAGTCAAAAGTATAATCGACATGAAACCGCCAACGAACAAAGATGAGAAAAATATTGGGAAGGGTGAATTACTTTTCTAAGTTTATACCAAATCTATCGGAAATGAATGCACCTTTAAGGAAATTGTTAAAAGAGGATGTACTGTTTACATGGACTTTAGAACAAGAAAATTCACTAGACTAGAGCGCCCGTACTAAAATATTTTAATCCAAACGAACCAATTATATTGCTAGCGGATGCATCTCAAAATGGATTAGGAGCATGTTTAATGCAAAATCAACATCCTATTGGATTTGTCTCGAGAGCTTTAACAGAAAGTGAGAGAAGCTATGGACAAATAGAGAAAGATCTACTCGCAATCGTATTTGCTATGGAGAAATTTCATCATTTTGTGTATGGCCAAAAGGTTCAAATACATAGTGATCACAAACCGCTTGAAATTATATTGAAAAAAGAAATGCATAAAATTACAAGTAGATTACAGCGTATGATGTTAAGATTCCTGAAATATACAATTTTACCTGCAAGTTCCTGTTGAAGATGATGTTGAATTAGAACTGGGTTGTTCATAGTATTGCTAAACATTTGGCTGTCAGTCAGGAAAACCAAGATAAAATCAAAAAAGAGACGTTGAAAGATCAATGCTTAAAGGAAATTTTGAAGTATATTAAACAGGGCTGGAGGGTTGGCCTAGACATAAACGAGAAGTTAGTGACTTGATTAAACCTTATTGGAAACTTCAATCAGAAATTACAGAGAGTGATGGACTTATGTTTAAAGGAGATAGGTTGCTAGTTCCAATGACGCTTAGAGAAGAAATCTTGAACCAAATTCATGCAGGACATCAAGGAATTGGAAATGTTGTATATTGGCAAGGAATAAATCAAGATATAGAGAAAATGGTAGAAAAATCTTCAGTTTGTGAAAAATATCAAAATAAGAATCAAGAAGAAAGATTGTTGTCACATCCTGTTCCTATTAGACCTTGGAAAAAAATTGCAACAACTAATTGGTTGAAAATAATTCGACTTACCACTAAAACGGCTGATGAAATCATTGTGAAGTTTAAAGATATTTTTGCTAGGAATGGCATTCCAGAAGAGATCATATCAGACAATATGCCGTACAATAGTAATGCTTTTCGTGAATTTGGTAAAGCATGGGACATTAAGCTAACTACAACAAGTCCTAGATTTCCACAAGTAAATGGTGTGGCAGAGCGAGCTGTTCAAATTGCCAAAAACATGTTAAGATTTGAGAACTGACATTTACGAAATGCTAATGGAACATAGAAACACACCTATAAAGTCTACAGGAGTTTCACCAGCACAATCAATGTTAAGTAGAACGATCAGAAGGAGACTGCCATTCAGAGTAAACTTTTAATGCCCAAAGTTGAAAGAGAAATACAACAAAGAAAGGAAGAAGATCACAGAAGAGCAGACATCCGAAAGACTCAACACCATTAGAACCAGGACAAAATAGTACCATAAGAAAAGGTAGAACTTGGCACACTGGAAGAGTTATTTCGAAACATCATACTTCAAGATCATATATTGTTGGACACAGTTGGATAGAGCGGAGAAAGTGGCAATGGAAATGTGCAACGTGTTTTGAAATTCGATCAAAAATAAAGTCATTTCATCATCACATTAGTGACACATGTCAAGGTATTAAAGCTCTCCAATCTAGCATTAAAACAATTAAAAATAAAATATTAGCTTTTCAACCACAACATCTAACAGATTCCTTCTTTATACTTGTTGGTGACATATTTCAAAAGAAAAACTTCGCTGAAAACACAAAAAAGACAAAAAAATAAAATAGAAAAATTGCAACAACGTTCTATTAATTCAAAAAGAAACCAACTTACCACAAGTACAACCTGAACTAAATCTAACGAACACATTTATTCCAGAAAATGTCAAATTTATCCTAAGCCTTGGTCCCAAGTACAGTCTATTCAAAAAAAAAACATGTTACTGTTAAACTTGTTACAATAATAAAATGCTTCAAACTCCTTGAAGACAAAAACACTTATGTCCAACTAAAATCTGACCCAACAACCAAAATTCAAAAACAAATACATAACTTAATAAAAAAATGAGAAAACAATAATATAATCTATAACTTATAATCAGAAAAATTAAAAATCAACAACGCCCTACCTCCAAGAATCCACAAAGACAACATTAAATAATAATTTATTAAATAAAGTTAAATTAATACGCTTTTTCGATAATTGGGACACCCTGTATATTTGAAAATATTTTCTAGCTATGCATCGTCTAAATAGGGACAACTTTTACCTGAAACTCTTTCCTCTACACTCTAAAATAAACAAATTATAAAAGAAATCCCCGTTAGCTGGGACATCCTGTGTACACAAAGACACATATCGGGTAAAAATAGAAAGAACGAAATAATATATTCAATTGCTAAATGAAGAAATTTAAAATTAACACATTAACTCGAACAATACGCGTAAAAAAAATCGACAACGTATAAAAAGAGGAACATTTCTCTCCTCTTCTCTCCATTTCGCAACATCATCGCATCACGTCCGAAGTAATAAAAGGAACCTGCCAATTCTACTTGCTCCGACGCGATCGTGTTTTCCCTGAAAAGGGTACAAAACGATAACGCGTGTAACTATAAACGAAACCTACGAGAGAAAGAGAGAGAGAGCCCTTTCGCAAGGCCTAAACAAAGAGAGAGAGACTAGCAAACGAACATTACACGTTGACAACTAAATTTATCGTTTCTCTGCCCACAGGTTTCCTACTTTTGATGATGATTCTGGCGACGTACTAATTCTATCGTTCCACAGCATATAGGAAATGACTTTTTAGTGCAATCGTTCGCAGTCGACCGTGAAATATAGATATCGATGTTCGTCCTCCGAAAGTTAGCCTGCGAGAAAGGGAGGACGAAATTGAGAGAAAAAAAAAGGAATCACTTTGTTTCGTTGTCTGACATCGCTGTGATGTATTCGAAATTGAGCGCCAGCGAACTAAAATAGAAAAAACAAAAAAAGTAGAAGTCGTTTTCAAGTGTCATATTAAACGTGTGTGGAGTAGATCCAGTGGAAATTTATCGATATAGGAGCATTTCGGAGATAATAGAGTTAACTGTCAAATATGGTTTGTTTCAAATCCTCGCCATCAGTAGATGAGGTAAATCGAAACTGAAGTTGTATTCGTGTGATTGTTTCCGCAATTTAATTTCGGCTACAATGCCGCTAGATAGTACGTTAATACATATTTTCCCGGTAGATGGCGTATATCGTAAACGTCACTCAATTCTCACCTGTCAAATTAGATTGTTTAGATGTCCATCATCATTATGACAGATTTTAGAGCTTGACATGATGACCTATTGTTCTAATTTTGCTTATTAGACCTGCAAAATTTGAAAAGTCCAAAGTCCGTCTTCGAACCTTCGAACTATCATCTGGGTTCTGACCATCATCATGATCTTAGTGTAGTCGCCCTTGGCCAATTCCCATGCAAAGTCAATGAGGAGGTTGGGCACCTGAACGTACGAACCTAACGGATTCGGAACCTCCTTCTTAACCTTGTCCGATACCGCCTCATTATCCTCGATCGATGACAACCGATTTCGAACGACTTTTATTCAAAAGAAATATTCTCTGCCATAATAATGGTACATCACACGATTGTGTTCGCATAAACTTATCCGCACACAACTGCACCTTATCCCAAAATTCAGTTGAATCCCCCACGTCTTCAACTGCCTCAGTTTCATTAACTCCATCACCATTTATGACAGATTTTCGACGTTGACGTGATGATGTGTTGTTCCAAATGCTTCGCAGATCTGCAAAATTTGATCTTGAAAAGTACGACCCGTTTTTAAGACTTCGAATCTTCATCTAGGTTATAATCATCACCACAATCATCTTCTGAAATGATCTTAGTGTGGCCCATTCGTCCATTGTCCTCATTGACAATTGATTCCCCAAGTTCCTCATTGACCTTAATCCTTCTCATTGTTCTTGATCGATGATATTCCGATTCTCCAACCTCCTTATTGATCTTGATTTGTGCGTCCGGCAAGACCAAGGCCAATAAGGAGGTTGGAGAAACTGCTGCCAATCACTGCTACTACTATAGAGTCAAAGAATAGCCTCCAAAGAAATAATCATCTGTTACTGGAAAGGACTTTTTTGAGCAACAGAAGAGATGATACCTATGTTTACCGTTTTAATAGCAAAATAAAGGCCCTTGCACACGAGTTGTGTTTTCCAGCGCTTGTTTCCTTGTTGGTTCGGTTCGTTAACCTACTCGTCGCTCTTGACCAATGCACATGCAAAATCAAAGAGGAGGTTGAACCTCCCGGTTTCCGAACCCCCTATTTAACCTCGTCCCATATCTCCGCATTGTCCTTGACCGATGACAACCGATTTCCCAACCTCCTCATTGACCTTAATCCTTCACATTGTTCTTGATCAATGATAGCCGATTCTCCAACCTCCTTATTGACCTTGATTTGTGCGTCCGCCAAGATCAAGGGCAATAAAGAGGTTGGAGAAACTGCTGCCAATCTCTACTACTACTATAGAGTCAAAGAATAGCCTCCAAAGAAATAATCATCTGTTTTAATGGCAAAATAAAGGCCCTTGCACACGAGATTTGTTTTCCAACGCCTGTTTCCTTGTTGGTTCGGTCCGCTAGCAGCTGTGCTGGCAGCCTTGCGTGCTAAGCAGCAGGCTCTGAATCAGACGATGTTCACTCTCCTACGTGGTGAAGTTTTGCTTTTGAATCAATGAGGGCTACAATTTAGTATTTAGACCACTTTTGAGACGTATCTTGTGACTGTGATTGTTGCGACTTTGACATGATGGTATACCATCATGAACAGCAGTTACTGCTTTTGCTTTTGAATCAATGAGGGCTACAATTTAGTCTTTAGACCACTTTTGAGACGTATCTTGTGACTGTGATTGAGCATCATGAGCAGCAGTTACTGCTTTTGTTTTTGAATCAATGAGGGCTACAATTTGGTCTTTAGACTGTGATTGTTGCGATTTTGACATGATGGTATACCTTTACTGCACACAAACAGCTGTGCACACTCGTAAATTGTTGCTGACATTGGGCATGTGCGCTGAAATGCTGCGTCCTGATTGGCTTTTGTCGTGCAAGGTTTCTTGAAAAATAGCACCGAATAGCAACCGAAAACAAGCAGCGAAGCCTGCTCTGACCCCTGCTGCGACGTCATTTTCGAACACAGCAGCCGGCACGGTAGCCTAGACAGCACCAAGCAAGCCAGCCAGCAGGAAAACAGATCTTGTGTGCAAGGGGCTTAACATTGAATTCTAAAGTTTTGTTTTAGTTTTATTAATGTTTGCTACAAGTCGACCAGAATTCCGTGGCAGTTGCGCTTAAGTCAGAGAGGTTCGGTAAAAGTGTGACTCATTATCAGCTGTGATTGGCGCGCTAATATAAGAGGCTAATCTAATAGCTCATACGTTATTATATTGTTACATTAACAATAGATCACTGCCACGGCTTTCTGGTCGACCTGTAGTACTGTTTTTGATTCTGTTGTTTATCTAGGAAATGTGCTTATATAGAGATATATATTTATATACATATATATAAAGCTGCACTACTTAAAATTCTCTTAGACTTTCGAATTTATTGCCATATTTCTCCGATAACTTTAATCCGTTCCGCAAGGTGGATCACGTCCATCAACTCACGAAAGCAAAAAAAAAGAAGAAAGATATATTTTTTTAAACTCCTGCATACACTAACCCCGGATAAAAGAGCATGCGAAATGCATTCAGACGTTTCTAAAACGAAACGTACACCGCATATCAAAAATAATGCCCCTCACCCTCGGATATTTCTATAGCGTAGAGGAAGGACACCATTTCCGAAAGTTAGTACACGCTTCTATATCATCTAGGCATCGGAGGCAGTCGGAATTCACCCTAACGCTAACCTCGAACCAATAACAATTTGAAGACGTGCTCGGAATGGCGAGTTCGAGGTTAGAATCGTATATTTTTTTTCTTGTGTGGGGGAGGGATAGAGAGAGAGAGAGACCTCAGAATGGTGACTTTTCCGTAACTGCACTAAATCATTTCTATATAGCAATTAGTAAATTGAAAGGAACGAGGGAAAAAAAGGTAAGTGGAAAAGTCGGGGGGGAATTACCGAAAGTTTGATTTTTATCGTACTTGTACGTCAAAATCTGAATTATCTTCTTTAATAAAGGATTTTTAGTATCGCGCTTTGGAAACTAAAACGAGAAAACATAATTCTCTTTTTTTTTTCGCTGTGTGATATATATTTTCATTAGAAAACAATTCCCTTCTATTCTGTTCCACCTTTCCCGTTTTTTGGGACACCTTGTATTACAGATATCTAAGATCAAAAACATCGGAAAGAGCGCAGAAGAAATATACTTGAATTTGAGCAAAGTTTACGATTATATTTACGATCTAGAAAGCTATATTTCAGCATCGAATCCGTACGGTTAAAACAAAAGGAGGAAACGTTGAATCTGGCGAGGACGAAACGTTGGAAACCGTTTTTCGGAGATAAACAATAAAACGTTATCGAAGCAATTTTTGTGTCTACTCCGACGTTTTCTACACGTGACCGCCTTTCTCGCGTTATCATTTTATTGGAAGCAGTAGATGTAGATGAAGAGCCTGTTATGTGGTAATAATTTCAAATTTTTGCTGTCCTATTCCGGATTATTGTTTATTTTTATCTGGAATTGTATATCGGATTTATTAGCTCGTTGATATTGTTTTATTTTATTGCAATTTAACGATGATTACGTTCGTAGATCTTCAGATAAGGCATCGTCATATAACGTCTCTAATATTCGAATTATTCCTGGATTAATCCTCTTAAGTAATTCAAGATCAGAGAAGGCAACAACTCACATAACTCTATTTCCTTTTCTTCTATTTAGTGTTAATTGTAATTTTGCCATTAAGGTTAGCAATCATGGTAGATTTGATTGCCTCTACATTGTAGTAAAACCATGGCTTGATATGTTTCTTCCATAATCCTCAATTGCTCTCAACCTGTTTTTATTGAAGTCAATAAATGGTCGCCAATTCTGTGGATTGAGAATTCAATTTTTTGTTCCGAAATGGAATGGCTGTACTCTTCTATGTTTTGAGCTCCTTCTGAACAGACCAATATTAAACCTTACCAACCCCTATCCAAACATTTTTTATGCTCATCTGCTGGAATGGCTTTTAGTATGTTGGTCGAAATTTTTTTGATCGAAACGATTTCCTTTCATCATCAATTTCAATTTAGTCGCACGGAGCCAAATCAGGTAAATGATCGATAAGAATGATACCTTTTTTTTTGATCAAAAATCCACGTATAATGATGGCTTAGGCGATGATGGATTGTCGTGCGTCCTAGTTCTCTCTCGATATTCCAGTCGAACTCGTCGAATTCCCAGATAATATTTTGCGTTGACCATCTGACCCTCTAGGAGGAATTCGCTGTGAATTAAATCGAAGAAAACCGTGTCAGCATTGTCTTGATTTCGCTCTTCTCCTTTAGGACTTCTGGTGACTTCAATGGCTCGTATTGAAACCACCACGTTTCAACGTTTGTAATAGAATCTTCGTCCTGGATCGTCAGACTGATTCTCTCCCTTCTTGCTGCTCCTTGGTCCAGCAACTCCATTGGTCGTGACGGATTTAATTTTTCTATCCCAGTGGCTTCCCTAATAATTCTACGGTGGTAGTTCTTTGTAGTAGCTAGTACGGCCGCCTCTTCAAAGTTTGTTTTATGTCGGTCCTGGTGAATAGACTCCTTCTCCTTCGGTAGGTGATAATTGGTGTTTACTTCCATGCAGAGAAATTGCGTTGAATGGGGGTAGCAGTACTGAAGCATACTTTTACGTCCTTCTTCGTTAATATTCTTCCTATCTTCTCAGTTACTCCGGAGACGTACGGTAGACGGGCGAATCCTCTAGCTGGTTCTGTTTCGGCAGGTGAGTAGGTAAACTATGCGGGCATCAGACTAGTTAATCGACGTGGACACGCTGTATAAGCTGTAGTTTTGACAGCTAAAACCTGTGTAAAACCAGCAAATTGTCATAATTATGACAGTTTGACAGGATCTTCTTCGTCCCTCCATCTTTTCCTTGGTCTACCATTTTTCCTCCTTCCTTCCGGTTTCTTCCAAGCTATCTCTTTCACACTTCTGTTAGCCTTCATCCTTGCGAGGTGACCCAACCATTGCAGCCTTCTCTCCTTCACAGTTTGTCCTATCGGTTTTTCTCCGAACAATTCATACAATTCTGCATTCATTCTTCTTTCCCATTCTAGCTCCGTATTCTTTCCCCTAAAAATTCTTCTTAGTATTTTCCTCTCCTGTATGTCTAACTTCTGCCGATTTTTCTGATTCAGGATCCATGTCTCACAACTATATATTAGAGTTGGTCGTAAATTCTTATTTTCGTTGTTCTTGCCACTTCCTTTGATTTCAGTACTTTGTGAAGCCCTCGTAGACAGTTATTGCACTTTGCTATTCGCAGATCTATTTCTTTATCTTCTTCGCATTTATTCGTCATCAATACCCCTAAGTACATGTAGTCCTTCACTTCTTCAAACTCGCATACATTGTTCGAATGTGTTTGCACTTGCAGATTTTGTTCCCTGTTGCTTCCTGTACTGTTCTTCAGTTTCATAAATTTTGTTTTTTCAAAGTTCACTTCCAATCCAAAACCTTTTGCCGTTCTAATCAATCGCTTTGTAATATTTTCCAGTTCTTTCCTGCTTCTTGCGAGAAGTACCAAGTCATCGGCATATGCGAGGCATTGATGGCTTTTGTTAAATAGGGTCCCTTCGTGGTTAATTCCACTCTTCCTTATTATTTGTTCTAGCACCAGATTGAACAAGGTAGTCGACAGTGGGTCTCCTTGGCGAAGTCCTTTCTCCGTTGTGAAAGTTTTACTCCTTTATATTTCACTGCACTGATTCAAGATTCACTAATTTGGATGGTATTAGGAAGCTATTTAGTGCATTTATTAATTCTGCTCTGTTTATGCTGTCGTATGCTCCCTTGAAATCTATGAAGAGCATTTTTGCAGGAATATTCTGCTCGTAACACCCTGTTAAAATTTGTTTTAGCATAAACACTTGGTCCGTTGTTGATCTACCTTTTCTGAAACCTCCCTGGTAATCTCCTACCTCTCTTTCCGCGTATTCTTCCAGTCTGTGCTTTAATAGTATTGCAAATACTTTATATGTGACGTCCAGTACCGATATGGCTCTATAGTTGTTACAGTCCATTTTGTCGCCTTTTTTGTGAATTGGTAAGATAATTGCTTTTTGCCAGTTTCCAGGCATAGATTCGGTTTTCCAGATTTACTACAGTACTTCAGATTTTCTGCTGCTATACTATTTTCTCCTGGGCTTTTGTAATTCTTCAAATGGTGTATTATTGCTTCTATTTCTTAAATTCTACGGTGGGCTCTGTCATGAGATTCTCTTCTTCAACCATTGTTAGTTCTTCTGCTGGCTGCTTTTCTGTTCATTTTTTTAACGACTCTTCGAAATGCTCTTTCCATCTTTCCAATATCATTTCTTCGCTTCCAATTAATTTCCCATCTTTACTTTTGATATAGGGTGGCAAGTGTTGGTATTCCTTCCTTATGTTTTTAACATCCTTGTAGAAATTTCTTATTTCTTTGTTAATATATTTTGCTTTCATTTCTTTTATCCGGTTATCCATATACTTTCTTCTTTTTTCTCTTAACATCTTTTTCACTCTTCTCCTTTGATTTTGATATTGTTGTTTATTCTGATCTGAGTTGTTTTGTAATAGTTTTTTCCTCAAATTTTTCTTTATTCCTATTTCAACGTCGCATTCTTTATCCCACCACTTCTTCTTTTTTGGTATTTTCTTTTCTGTTACACTTCTTTTCGTAGCTGTTAGCAAGGCTTCTTCTATGTATTTCCATCTCTCTTCTACAGTATTGCACCTGTTTTCATGTTTCTTATATATTTCTTCTACTTCAGTCCTATATTTCTTTGCTTTGTCTTCGGTAGTTTCATCTTTATTCCCACAAGAAAGTGGTCGGAGTTAGTATCTGCCCCACGGTATGTTCTAACTTTACTTATCAATCTGCTTTTCTCTGTTTGTATTAAGACATGGTCGATTTGGTTCGTTTCCATTGTGCCAGGAATCATCCATGTACCCTTAAGTATTTCTTTCCTCTGGAAATATGTACTCATTATTTTCAAATCTTTTTCTATTGCCAGTATAATTAGTTACTTTGCTGGTGTTTACTATTACCTCCTGTTATTTTCTGGTACATTTCTTCGTTTCCCACCTTTGCATTCACGTCACCTATCACTATTAATGTATTAAATCAATTATCAACCGCAAATGAAATGCAAGGTTGTATGCGCAAGCGCTTCCCCTCCTTATTTAATTAAAATAATTAATTAGATATATATCCTCGAAAACAAATAAATAACTAATTATTTTAAACCCGCTTCGATAGACGTCACGTATAGAGAAGGGATTATAAAAGAAGAATACTTGTTAACGTCCATTCGCGATTAGGATCTATAATAGAAAATGCACATATACACAAACATCAACCAAGTTAAAACTATCACGAAACGATATAATATGAAACATTTCCGTGTTGGGCTGCGTGCTGTCGAACTCCAACCTATTTCCATCTAACATCCAATTTACAATGTCGTACGAGAGAAAAAGTACAAACTAGGTTAGAGACCATTATGAAAAACTTTTTACTTTATTTATTATTAAATTATTTATTAATTTCATACAATTTCTATTAAAATGATATTTATATCGAATACGCATGAATATTTCAAAGTATTAAAGGGAATCTATTACATTTATACATCGCGAGCACTGTACATATTCAATTTCGCTTCTTTTTCTCCCTATTTCGTTTCGTTTCTTTCGTTTCCTTCATCAACAGTAGCTAGGCTATGCGTGCAGACAGTCCGGCAGACATGGCTACAATTACTGCTATTCGGGCGAAATGTTCACGAGTACGTAGCTTTTACCCTTGTAGGAATACTACTGCCGCATTGTACGCCACAGTGTAGTAGCTGTCACGCAGCTGTATTATAGCAGAACCGGCAATTACTTTTATTTGTTTTCGATCTCGTGTGAGATATTTATTACGAAATGCCCTAATACCGTTGCCTATAATAACTGGATACACATATTACGTATTATACATATATATATGTACATATCGGGTTCAAAATGCTGTTGCATATATGTGCTTACACGCCAGATTATACTGTGTTAGACAAGCTGGAAATTAATTGTTAAAATAGATGAAATTAGCTTAGTGAATAGCCATTTCCAATCATATAAAATAGGGTGATAATAAACAAATCACTTTAAAAAGCTTCGGTTGGAAAATGATAATACGCAAGTTTTTGTGAAGGCCAACGATATCGGCTCCTTTACTGAAAAAAGCGGGCCAACTAAATTGACTTCTAGAACAGACGTGAAGACTAACTCTATCAACTTTGTCACCGCTAAATACGAATGATAACGAGATCGACTTAAGTTCGACCCACACCATGAGATCGGCACAATCTCACTCATTTCCACATATGTAGCTGCAATGGCCATATTTGTTAGAAGAATAAAAGGCTTAACGAACTGTAGTTCCAACTTTTGTCAAACTAGCTAAAAACCCACAAACAAAATTCTTACATTTACAACATAAAACATATTATCATCTTGTTGAAAGAATATCTGTTGTCTATCCATTAAATTCAGGTCATCCAAGAATTCTCCAAGAGTAGCGGTTAACATTTCGACATACCTCTCGCCAGTTAATGCACCTTGATAAAATACGGGGCCTACAATTCTTGAATCAATCAAGCCACACCAAACATTAACACTAAAGCGTCTCTGCGGATTACAAGGACGGAAAAGCATCGGGTTTTCTCGACTGCAATAGTAGCTGTTGTCCCTGTTGGAGAAATTTGATTCGTCACTCCAAAGAACCAAACGCCAAAAATTATGGTTAAGTCTAACTTGATTAATGTACCACTGACAAAACTGAGTCCGTCTTTCTTGATCTCCCGGTACCAGCGTCTGAATAGGTCTGTATCTGAACGGCACAAACTTATGTTTTTTTTAGAATATTGTGAATAGTTCCCAAAGATAGTCCACTTCCTTCCTTTAAATCATTAATTGCATTATTAGGATTAGCTTCAAAGAAAGCTAAGACGTTAATTTCATGTGCTTCACTTATTATAAATTGTTTTTTGGTTCTAATTTTCTTGAACACATTTTCATTTGATCGAAACTTACGGTACAAAAGTAAAAAGTACCTTCGATCTGGCAAGTTGCGCGTAACACACGCAATAAAACACCGTAACGTTCACGAGCTTGCAGGGAATTTTTATTACAAACGATGTAACATTCCATCATATCACATTTTTCTAAATGCGTGAAAGGCATTTTTTCATCAATAAACACAAAATGTTAATTGTTTACTGCCAGAGGTTTAATGCAATATTTCAATGTTGATGACATTTGCAAAACAATCGAATTTTGTTTATAAAATTACAGCCACCTTGGCAAATTTGAAAAATCATCAATAACTCTGTTATTATTGACTTTAGGACAAGTCGATCCGGGATTAAACTCTTTGAAAAAATGTCACCGTCCCTCCAGAGAATTGAACCCCGGCACCTATCGTCCTCTCACAACGATAGTCAGCCGCCTAACCAATGCGGCCATCGACCCGTTAGGCTTCTGATACAATTAATCACGACATTGACATTTTAATTGCAATATTGCACTTCCTTGGTTTGGATGATTCAGCCGTGAACTTAATTCAGTACTACTTATCAGGTCTTACTCAAACAGTTAGATCTATGTAATACTTGCTTATCAAATTTCTGTAATATTCTTGCTGGCGTCCCACAAGGATCTATACTTGGTCCTCTATTGTTTTAGATTTAGATTTAGCCCTCTGAAGTCGGCGGTGATTGTTTTTCATAACAGAGGTATTGGTGTTGGAAGTATTGATTAACAACACTGTCCTTCCCATCATGGAATCCTCAAGGAACCTGGGACTTTATACAGGGTGTCCAGTTTAAAATGTAATACATGGGGATATTGGAAACCGTTGGAGATACAACATCGGTTAAATAGAAGAAAAGTTGCATATTCATGAATAATCCAACATCAGATTTTGAAATTTTTGTTTCATTAGCCAGATACAGGGTGAAAACGAAAAAAATGCATTTTTGAAAATCTGAGAAAAAGAAGAAGAAAGATATACTAAGTCACTGCAGGACCACTTATTCGGCGTGGACACGCTGTATACGCGGGGGCAGTAAAGCGATACCATTGGTTGCACGACTTGTCGTACTGCAAGTTGAAAATAAAAACATGAAGACAAGTCAGTCACAGTTTTTCGTCCACAGCTGATCGTTTCGTTTGTAGTTCGGTTTAAACCGTCGAATCATCATCAACCGTCGATCGTATCGTGTGTAGATCCCTTAACGGTCACACGATGACACATCAACCAGGGCGAGCTGCTTCTAAAATCCGGTTTTCAGTTAATGGTGATCGTATATTGTTCGCGGCTTATACAGTGTGTCCACGTTGAGTGGGTGGTCCCATACCTACTCTAAAACACACAATTTTATTACTACCTGATGAAATCGCTACAAGCACACTCTGTCTATGAATACGAGCCAAAATTATTGCATTTTTGACTGTAATTTAGTAAAATGTCGATTTAAAATATGGGACAAAAATGTCTCAAACTGAAAAGAAGACTTCAACTGATTTGCTACATTAAATCGAAACCATTTGAAATCTAAATAACTACCAGTCCCTGCTTTTATTTCAGGGACTCCCTGTGCACTAATGCACACACTAACACATCATGTTATCAAAATTCAAAACTTCGAATCATTTCAGAAATTGAGATTCCATTCCTGTCGCGAAAGCTCCCCCCAAAAACCAACGCCTTCCACTGCCCGCAATTAATACTACCCCAAACCTTGTCCTTTTTTTATACATATATACTATATATACATATATATATTAGCCCCAATAAATCGCTGTCGACGACAAACGTCACGTCGACTTTACGGGCTGCCAACGCCAAACGTCGTCGCACCCGACGCCGTTTTGTTCCGACCGAAGAAATTGCCGTTCTCCGGGAAAAACTAGTCTGCTATGTGCGTGTACGGTCGAGAGAGAGAGGGGGATCCCAACGAGTTTTTCGCCCGAACGGGTAACACGAAATCTAAGCTAAGATGACAGGACGAATTGGTGAATTTCGTAGTAAAAAAATATATATTTATTAACATAATTGCTATCGTATAATTTTATTACGCACACAAAGCTTTACGTTTTATGGTTGCATAATATTACACAAAAGGTGAGGCTATAAAAACGTTTATTCAAATTCCGTTGAGAATGGCTAACAAGTAGAATCTATTGGCCTATAATATCACTGGAGTATCATACAACGTGAGGTCGTTACTTTTAATGGTTTTAATTCCGAGATTGTTTGAATTTGAATTTCCATGCATGCACGTTTATATTAATTCTTTTAATTTTTTTTCTAATTTCCTCGAAAAAAATCAAGTAGACTTTGATGTCCGGGAAATACAATTTCATCGACCCGTCTAATATTAGAATTACTGGCGATAGAACGTGATGTTTAACATCTCTCTTCCCTTTCGTTCCTACCTTTTATTTAGCTTAAATGTACACCATTTAATCCGCGTTTAATTTTGGCAAAAATGCGAGAATGTCCGCGAATATATCACTTTCGTTTTTTGCCCGACTTGATCCCCCTCGACGTAATTGAAGAAATAATTGAAAAATTCCCCAATACAACCATAATTACGTGTAGTTGGCATCGCCAACCCCTTTAATCTTGTAAGTTAATTTTCCTGTTATGTAACGCTCAGCGCTCACGTATTCAAATTTATTACGTTTAGAGGAACGAGAACACCTCCAGTTAGAAATGAAAAAATTTATAGAACTTGGTAGATTTTGTTTGAAATAAATTCAAGCTTGCTTTGTTGGGAGTCAGTCTGTTTCTCATTTAGGGGAAAGTAGAGCAAAGTGGAATGGCTAACCAGAAAAAGTTGGTAACACTTATTGAGAGGGAAATGATAAGCTGTTGGAAACTGCAATTATTAATTGTTCATTATCTCATTGTGCCCCTTAGTAAAGTGAAAACTGCAATGGGGTAAAGTAAAATGCCATATCAGATATCTTTTATCAAAATTTTAAAAACATTTTTAAAAATATGAAATAAAATGAACTCAAGTACTAATTAACTAATTTTATTTTTCTTTAAAAGATAACAAATTTTAGATACCTGTAGTTAATTAATCAAATTTTAATTTTTAATTTAAAGACCATGCTTTTATCTTCATTTCTGGGGAAGACAAAAGTATCTCAGTGTTCTCGATAATGTCGTAATGAGTTGGCATCATATCAGACTTTCAAAATTTGAGCGACATATTGTAATGGTTTTTAAAATTTATCATCCATTAAATTTATTAAAACAATGTTCTCAATTTTGGGTTCGTCGTGTGATAAAGTCCACGTCTTTTGGTTACTGTAATCCTTATCTGACCCAGAATCATCTTCAACAAAATTTAAATCGTCGTTGGATTCATCTCGACAAATTTCATTGTCAAAAATGTCTGTATCAGATGAAGCTTCTTCTTGATTTTTACTCTCCATGAAAGTTGGCTTTTGATGGGATAATGTTTTCATTACACTTTACTTGTTTCGATTCTTGCATGTATGGTGAAGATGTAATAATTCCTGTCTTTGGCAATGATAATATTTCTGCAGGAATCGTTGGTTCTGTTAAGAGGCCACGATGAGCATCCTGATAAGCTATCATTTGGATTTATTGATTCTTCATCGATTGTTTCTTTTCTAAACCAACTTTTATTTTCTTCTTGTTCGAGAGAGGATATTTGAATTTGATTCTGTTGAGGATCTTCTCTTCCTGTGAGCTCTGATGGAGCAAAAAAATGATCTGAACATTTTTGAGGATTAAACGGCCAAATCGAATGAAACCAAGTAACATTAGCTTCTATCGCGAGCTTAAACGTTAATCTCGTACGGCAACAATGGTATGCGCTCCTTTTGAAGGACAGGAGTCCTAGGAATCTGTATAGGTTATGTCTTCCTCGTAAAAACCATCACCGAAGACTTGGAGGCGTTGGCAGTCAACCTCCACTTCCCCTTGCAGTTTTTGCATCGCAGCAACGGCAGAAAATGAATGACTGTATACTGCCATATCGTCTGCAAACGTGGAAAACCTTCGTACCTGGGCAGGAGATCTATGAGGATCTCCTGCTTCAATATTCATCCTGCTGGAGACTGCGGAGTTTACCCTGAATGAGAAGCCTCTGTTTGACATGTAGCTACTGATCAGATGAATTAAAACCGCTGTAGATTCAATCGAAATCATTTTGTACAACAGACCTTCTGCCCTTTCTCTCTCTATCAAAAGTCTTCTCAAGATCAACCAGGATAAAGGCAGCATGTTGCCATATGTCCATTACTACCTTCACCATTGGATGAGCAGCAGAATGTGCTGGTCTAAAGCCAAATTGATGGTCCGATATCACCTTCTTGCCCAAAGCATGTTCATTGATATGCTCCAGCAACACTCGCTCCGTTATTTTACTTATTGTGGGTTTTGAAAAAACTGATTGATATTTAATTTAAGGGGGACACCTTTCCAACATGTCCGCAACTGTCATATGTCATTTCCCTCCCCTCCGTCCCTCTAACCATTACAATTTAAATGGAGAAGGCACTAAGTGTGATACATCATTGAAAGGGTAATTTTATGAAGAATAAATTCAGCAGTGTGATTGCTTTTGATTTTAGCGCCCTTTAGCAGGACAAAAAACTTATCCCAAAGTGTGACAGTTCATTTCAAAGCTAATTTTATTATTAATTAAATACGTAATAGTTTTGACATTTAATTGTCACAATGGACTACTTTCTGTGGGGACATTTAAAAAGTAAAGAAATTTATATCAGTTAAGGTGAAAAAAAAGTGCTAATATCGATCTCCAAGCGGATATTTTAAGGTAATCTCTGACCTCCAATGGTGATGTTAGGATCACGAGGAGATTGACCGACTTCTGCAGTCTGCAACACATTAGAACGTCGTTCCTGGAACTGATGTTTACGGCAGCATCATCGGCATATACAGAGCCAGATGAGTGGACATCGATCTTGATATGTCGCTAGTGAAAAGAATGAGAAGCTCTGGATCCAGGAGCGAACCCTGCAGAACTCATGAATTCACCTACGCTCTATTTAATAAATAAGTCCCTTTCACAAGGTATATTTCCGGATATATTTAAGACCAGCAAAGTAATCCCTCTTTATAAGAAGGGTAGCAGAGAATGTATGAGTAATTATAGACCTATCTCAATTCTATCCAGTGTTTCAAAAATCTTAGAACGGGTAGTGGTTGGCATGATATTTTAGTACTGGAGCAACATGGTTTCCTTAAAGGACGTTCAACTGATACCACTGTGTCACATTTCATCGACTAAACTGTGAAAATAAAACCATTGCTATTTATAGATCTCAGCAAAGCTCTTTGATCTAGTTGGTCATCGGCTCCTACTGCAAAGAAAATGTCAAATTACGGTTGAAGAGGTGTTATCTACGATTGGCTTTCCTCTTATCTACGGGATAGGAGACAGGTCGTAGCGGTTGCAGGTGAACAGTCTGTCTCAAGGCAAAATAATTTCGGTGTACTTCAGGGCTCTGTCCTTGGTCCCCTACTTTTTTTTCTAATTTTCATTAACGATCTGCCGAACTCGTGTGATACTGGTAACCTAATACTATTCGCTGACGATGTGTCTTATCTATGTGTCGAGAAAGACTTTTAATTTTTTACTTTTAATCTGTTTGTGTATGATTTTATCTAAACTTTCTATCATCGGAATTATTATTGTAATTATAATTATATTTATTTATGTATTTTATTAACTCGTTCAATATCACTGTACGTGATCGCAAGTCTTTATCGAGCCATGTAGGCAGTGCACTTTTTATTTTACAGTTTTAGCGTTATGATCGATTTGGACCTAAAATAATCTGTTACACTACGTCCTTCCGGTTTAAAATCAAGAGCATATCTATCTAGTACGATTGCAGTATTGACTCCATCTATGTACAAAGAGATTCTAAACTGAAATGGATCTAACCCTAAGTATTAACTGTTACACGATGGCTAGCCAACCCCTATCTACAGCATGTAATATTCACGAAATATATTAGCTGGTATCATGTCTCATAATATAAAACAATTTCCTAACCCTTGCGTTCGACGTCTCCGGGGTATCGTCGCGGATAACTAGATAATATCTGCTGGTTTCTGACTGCTATTAATAAATGATGGGGAACTCCCGAAAGATAGCAGAAAGAGAACACCGATATTTATCTGCATATACTATATATTTAGTTTAAATTTAATTCAGAAATCGATAAACCTATCGAATTATAATTTTAATAATGCAATCAAGCAAACAAAATCCTAAACGCGATATTGAATTAATTCCAACGTACTAAATCCTTTTGATTAATGTGCCGGCAGTACATCACAACGTTATCATTATTATTTGCTCCAATTTAAACGCACGTTTGTAACATTGTTAAAATTCCTAACCCCCGGACTAACAAGCCGTGTAAAAGCGGTAACTTTAATTTAATTGGATGTGACACCGGGATTGTTATTATATCATAATGAATAGGGTAATTTTTGATGATGCTACTCGAACATTTTAAATGGAAATAATTTTATAAATACAACATGAACACATCGGAATGAAACGTTTCATTTAATCGAGATCATAATATACGAGTTAATACGAGCTGGTATAGTTTTCTGGGAGATCCCCGAAAAAGAAAATTAATCAGAGCGCATTAGAGGGTCGCGACAATAAGGGTAAAAGGACAAATAGTGCACGTCAGTCAAACTGAGGAGCTAGTAGCGCCATCTAGACGGTCGACGGACCGGAAGTGTCCCACAGTTTCTCGTTCCCTCTATTCCCTCCTTATAACTTCTGAACTGTCCGCTTTATATGTGCGTGTGTGTTGTGTACTCGTATGTGTGTGTGTGTGGTAGAAATTTGAGCGAAGTTCGCGTACGAGATTCCGTTTCGTTAATGCACTTCTTCTTCTTCCACTTTCCTCCCCGACGCGCCGCGCCGCGACGTCTTCTAATTCTATGTGCGTCCCTTTAAGATCGTTGTATTGAATGTTGATGACGAATCGTCGGGTCCGAAATGGAAGGGATTTAATCAGTGTGGTAGTTTAGATTCTCGCAAAAAGGATCCGTCGACGATCTCTAAGATGAAGCAATTCGCTTTAATTTTAGGTTTCTTTAGTTCCCGTTCCGTCCACCTTCAAAATTACGTCGTCTGTCTTTAGATGTGCTTAGATGAATTTTGTTCTATATTTTTTTACGACACTGATTACCGCCAGATAGCACCACTATCGCAAGAGCATCGCGTAATACATTCTCGTTGACAGCTACTGTCAAAATTTTAACCGAATATGCGAAAATATACGAAACGCTAAAAAATGTGTACGAGGATGATTGCATCCTGCGCGGACAAATGTTTTCCGTTCGTTTGGAACACTCTGTATATTTTTAGATACTTGCTCCTAAAATAAACAATATATTGAACAGAAAATGTTTATTACATTCTAATCAACTGTAGTCGTTTCAGAAGTTTTTCGACATTTTCGAAAATATTTTTGAATTTACGTCATTATGCTTAACGTTATATACCGGGTGGCCAAATAAGAATGTCCCTCGGCCATATCTCAGGAACGGTTTATAGTACAGCTTTGGGAAAAAATATTATTGACTAAAGCGACCCAAAGCCTAGGGTGACCGCTAGAGGGCGTAACAGATCATCAACATTTTTAATTCTTATTTTATGCAAAATTTACCAACTTAAAGTCTATCATAAATATGAAAATCGAAATCTACTGAAAATTTTGCATATTTTACATCGGACAAATTTTTTGTATTTTGTCAAATAAAGTGACACTGTTCCTAAGATATGACCGAGCGACATTTTTAGTTGGCCACCCGGTACGATCGCCATTTTTTGAGTGATAATTCTGAAATTAAAAGTATCAAAATTAGAAATCTTCAATACATGTTGTGATCTGTTTCAAAAATATGTTGGGCAACGCTCGATTTCTCAATTCTATTAAATCTAAGATTAGCCATATGCTCTTTGAATCTATTGTAGTTGAGACTGCTCTCCTGGTTTGCCCAATATTTTTTTTGTTTACAATCTTTACAATTGATTTCTTAAATACCTGACTTTTCTAGAGGTTGTATTTTATCTTTAGGGTTACCGATGAGACTTCGCAAACTAGTCCAGAACTGTAAACTATTCTGAGATCTAGCTCTTTGAAACCTTTAGTGATAAAGGGAGGCTCACAACGGGTGAAGCTTTAACATCCTCTCGAAAAGTCGTAGATTCTTTCACAGTTTTCTTATCATTAAACTTCCTATAATTAACTTATAGATATGCTGAGGCTGGAAACCATTACATTTGACCGCATCTTTTATAATTTTAAGCTCTTTCTCATACCTCGCCTTGTTCAAGGGAAAAGTGAGAAGTCTGTGGACCAAAAAATTCAGACTTGCCATTTTGTGTTGAACACAATGATGGGAATCTGAAGGAATGTAGCGTAGTGTACTAGGGTGTCCTTTCTATACACGTCAAACTCTAATCTATTGTTATTTCTAATTACTAAAGTATCTAGAAAGGGTAGTTGACCGTTTTCTTCTCTTTCACAAGTGAATTTTATGGCTTCGAATCGATTAATTGATTTATGATTTTAATTATAAAATGTATGAATTATTGCGATCTTTCAATGTATTTCTGGATGGTACTTGTAAAACGAGTGATGGGTTCCACATAAATTTCAAAGGTAAGAGAAGGTTATTTGAGTATATTGGAGAAACTTTGCAATTTTACAGTACAATCTAGTGATCTCGTGATAGATAGCATAAATATTGAAAATCTAATATATGTATCAATAAATAACAACTGCAAAGGCTTACATTTTTAAAACTCGACGAAAGATGGATGGAGACAAGTATGGTGTCTAACCGTGAACCTGCAAAAAACTATGTTACAAAAAATGTCTTTCATCTTAATGTCTACAGTCTACGTAATAAAACAACTCTATTAGATAGTTTGCTACATGATGTCGGTCAACCCAGCATAGTTTGCATTTCCGAGCATTGGCTTTCTTTGGAAGAAACTGCCTGCTGTCGGTTAAATTGTTATAAACTTGTGAACAGTTTTTGTCGTCGAAATTCTAGAGGTGGCGGTGTTGCCATATTTGTATTATCTGAGTTGGATGCTCGACCACGTGACTGTTCTGTTGAGGTCTCTGAAAGGAACTTTGAATATACTTGCGCATATGTTTCCATTTCAAATACGAAGTATATAATAATTTGTATTTATAGGTCACCAAGTAGTGACATTGATCAGTGAAGATCAGTGAATGATAATATTTGGTATGATGCGCAGCTCAAAAATTGCGCGGACTACATACGTGATTTGCACGAGATTTATGTGAGGTGTCATGATCCCCGGGCTCGTGGCCTAGTGGCTTGCACACTTGCCTCGTAGTCCGGCAGTACCGGGTTCGAACCCCGGTGCTTCCTTTCTGATTTTGGTTTTCTGTAGTTTTCCAAATTCCACGGCAAATGCGGAAAGGTTATATCTTAAGTCGGTCTACAGCCGCAGGCGTAATAATAACTCGTGGCCAGCCGATGCCCCCTGTAATTGGCGCAAGCTGTTGGAGGATGCTAAGGCATGCATTATTATTATTATTATTATTATTATTATTATCCTTGCGTATATGATACTTACAGAACTGAAAAACAAAACTATAAAATTTTAGTCCAACAAAAAAAAAGAACTTCAATGGTAATTTAATTCTTAATTCTAATAATAAAACCAAAACAACTTGGAACATTATTAATAATTAAATTAATAATAATAATAACATGTCTCGTCTGACGCGGTACCGGGATCAAATTCTGCCCCGGCATGTTATCAATATGGTGGAAATCTGTTTCTTATGCCTACAGATAGATACGAGATCGCCAATATAATTAGTCGTGTGTCCGGGAAACCGTCTGCTGGAACTGACGAGATTCCGGGTTTCATTCTGAGTCACGTTTCATCGTCCATAATGGAACCGTTGATGTTTCTTGTTAATCTTTGTTTGTCGGAGGGTTTCTTTCCTGAAATTTTGAAAACAAATAGAATGGTTCCAGTGCACAAAAAGGGAGATATTCATGATGTAGGGAATTATAGGCCGATATCTCAGCCATCAGTTTTTTCAAAAATATTTGAGAAAGTTATTCATGTCCGTCTAATGAATTATCTAAGTCAGAGTAACTTAATACCTGAGACACAGTTCGGTTTTCTTCAAGGAATGTCCACTACTTATGCCATTTACCGCGCATTACAGCCTGTGTATGAAGCTCTAGATGGGAAAGGTGTTGTCTCCGGTGTTTTCTTCGATTTATCCAAAGCATTCGACAATGTGGACCACAATATATTAATGAACAAATTAGGTGGTCTTGATGTGCGCGGATGGAGTTGCGTACGATTTGATTTCTTCGTATTTGTCGGAACGGAAAAACTATTGTAACCATATGTGCTGAAGTTGATAATGTAAAGATGACTTACAGATCGTCTATGTTTTATAATAACCTAGGT